>JBBBDQ010001162.1:1115000-1165000 GCA_037127315.1 Ascarosepion bandense
CTAGATGTAACTGTAAATTCTATGCTAAAAGTTTCTTTTCTTGTACTTCCCACTTGTGGAACTCATTTCTGCCTCCATGCTTTCAAGCCAACTTTAATCTGCAAAAATTCAAATGCAATGTCAATCACTATCTTCTGCCCTCCTGATTACTCTTCCCACTTATTATTCATGTTTCTTTTCTTAATCCTATAACTCCTTGGGCCATAGTGGCTTTACTGTTTTGCTTGGAGTGATACTGATTAAAATAAAAACAAGAAAAAATAGTATTTATATTAAGAACAGTATATTTATTTATATTAACCTACTGGTCTGAAATTTTGAGAATTCTTATCAAAGAAAAAAATTTTTGTTCTTCAGTAAGAATCAAACCTGTCTCTCTCAGGGTAGAGAGAATCACAAATTATGTTATAAATGCATTATATATATATATATATATATATATATATATGGCTGCAGACAAAACTTTAACAGTTTGAACTTTGTAAGACATGCACACAGACAAACTTTAATTTTCCACTAGCAGAAACATGCCATTACTAATTTGTCATTTGATGAGAGTATCTTGATGATATAAAATTCAATTACATATTTAAGAAATGCCACCTTTTATATCTTAGTGACTTTACTGTCTTGCATGGGGTTAATTTGTTTAAAAGTAAAAGCTGTTCACACAAGCTTAAATAGTGAATAAATATGTTGTTGCTGTATGTTCTAAAAGCCTTTACTAATGGATTATCCTGGAGGATGTTGTCTGTTTCTTCTGCCCTTAGCTTCTCCAACCCCATCGATGATTGAAGCAGTTGAGAAACTGATGATGATGTGTTTGACTTGTAGAATCTCTAGCCATCTTTAGAGTAAATTTTCATTATGTAGTGTTTTCCGAGTCAGTAGGAATGAAGACAATATCATGTGAAGCAAGTGAATCGACAGAAATGATTGTGTGAATCAATCAGTCTGAATGACCTGAGATAACATTTTAAAAAAAAGCCAAAAATTAACACAGTTTTCTAAGAAGACAAAACTTGTCAGCGACCTGTTTGTTGCCTTTAAGCAGCCATCATCGTATTTTACTTGTCCATCTTGTTTCTGAATTGTGGGAAAGGCTTTCGTTTGCCTGACGTGCTTCTAAGCAAAATGACTGGACATAACAATAGCTTAATTTTAGATCCATCTTTGGTTTAACAGATGTGGTATTAAGTGACAGACAGAATTGTCTCTCTGCCTTGTCAAACATGAAAAACACTAACTTTCAGCAAACATATCATCTGAC
Organism: Ascarosepion bandense; assembly: GCA_037127315.1. NCBI lineage: Eukaryota > Metazoa > Mollusca > Cephalopoda > Sepiida > Sepiidae > Ascarosepion > Ascarosepion bandense. The sequence continues at coordinate 1,116,271 of JBBBDQ010001162.1, forward strand.
AATGACTGGCCAATGCAGTCATTATTTTGGTCTATACTTAGACTGTGTCATATCATGAAAATGCATTTTGTAAAACAAGAGAATGGGAGGATTTGTTTTTCTTTTAAGTAAACAAACATAGCCTTTATCCTGTTAAGACTCTCGGGAATGCACTGTCTGCATCAGCTGTAGGTAGATAAATCACATCCCCCATAAATTTGGCTATCTACCAAGTAAATACTTCAAATATAAATAATCAGTATTTGCCAATTGACTGAAATACAGATGTCCAATATTTGTTTTTGAGTCAAATGAAGATGATGGCTTTTTTGACTATATAGTCAATCCACACCATCCTGAAAATTGTCACTGTTCTCGAATAGTTGATAGATTAATGTACATAGATCATATACTTCATGTACCAAATATTATGGTACAGGTAACATTTTTACTTTTTCTGTCCCATTGCAACATTGAATTTATGAAATGTGATTCAAAATAGTTGTTACATCTGTAAATATGAAGTTTTAAATGTTTTTAAAATTTATATTTATGGCTGTTTGGGGCATCAATCTTTTGATGGATTACCAACCAAGGTTGTATAGCTTCTATATTCTCATTAGCATACCAACCAGTTTTGACTTCACAATTGTTCTTTTCAAAATTCTTAGTTACCAATCAAGTCTTGAGAGTCCAATCTGCTCAATTATTTAACCCTTAGATGAGTGATAAAAGTTGGATTCACAACTTTTGAGTGTATTTATGAAAACCTGAAATTTGCAGGGTAGGAGCTTGCAGTGCCCGAACCTCCAGTTGTATGTGCTTGTTGAAAAGGGTATAGGAAGAATCAAGATTGTTGCAGTGCCCGAACCTCCAGTTGTATGTGCTTGTTGAAAAGGGTATAGGAAGAATCAAGATTGATGTATAAACATATCTGTAGCTGGTTTTTGAACAATATGTTTTGGATGTGTTTATTTACCAGTCAGTTAAGTGCCATATGTGATACAATCTTAGGCGATCATGTCTTGAAAGAGACATGACTGACTGGGCAGAAGATTATCCCACAGTAGGTTGCCATTACTTTCTGCAGTAGACTGGTTGCCAGCCAGGGCTATAGAATCCAGTCTGTTTTATTATTTAACGCATAACTGGAGGGAAGAGATGGTTTAATACCTTTCCCAAGGGTATTTGCACGTAAGTGAATGCAAGGAATTCAACTGGAAATGCAGGGTAGAGGTTAAATACACAATTAAGCTGAAAGAAAGCATATCTCTCTAATTTTGGCTGGAGAATATTGTCTGTCTGTCGCTTACCAAGCTGGGTTACTCACTATTTATATATTGGATTATCTGCATTCTTGTGTGTGTAATTGGTCATGATCAGATGGCATTATGAGAAGATGGTCTCCAGTTTTATATGAAAACATTGCAGACACCATTGGCAGATCTACTGTGAATCTAATAGAGCTTAATCCAAGAGGGGCCTCTGAAGCAACATTTTATAATGAGAGAATTTTTCAATAAAATCTTTTTTTGTTTGTTTTTGTTATTAAAACTAAGGCCCTTTCAGTGATATAATCACAAGCCAATAGCTTGAAGTAGTTGATATTGGCCATATCAACATATTGGAATATTAGAGCATATTCTAATGCTCTAATATGGGATCAAAATTCTCTTGTTATATGCCAAATTTAAAGATCTTCTTGTGAGGTTGCAGCACCCAAATCCCCAGCAGAATGGGCTTGTTCATCATGCCAGAATCTATTTATAGCCTACATTTTAGCAGTTAGCTCTTCAAATCTGTTGTTTCTGGTTGCAAAGCACCCACCACTTGTTCAAGCTTCACGGCCTCCAAAAATGTAGGTCCACCACTGTTGATTGGTTGAATCAATGTTAACAGTTTCCGAACCTGATCGAGAAATTGAACATGACTATGTGATAACATGTATTAATGTTAAATCAGTATTTATATCCGCTATAAAAATCTACAAAAATTTATAATTTATATAAAATCTGAAAAAATACCACTGAAATAAGGATTTCAACAAGATTGAAATTTAAAAAAAATTATTTTAACTTTAAATTTTTTTTATTCAGTTATGTATTGAATTTGTTTGTCTTTTAGCATTTGCATTAATTTTTATTAAATTTTTTAAATTTGCCATTACTTTTTTAATAAATCTGTGTTATTTTATAAATTTTGGCCATTATGAAACTTAGAATGAATGATAAATTTTGTATTATTATTAAGAGTAGAATAAAGAAAACATTTTGAATTTGTTCCTGTTTGATCTAACATTTGTAAAAAAGAAAAAACAGCATTACAAAAATAATTCACATTTGACAATGGGGCCTGAACACTTTTTTTTTATTAGCGTTTCACCCTGAGCAAGGCGTTTCACTGCCACTAATGCGCAGGGGGCTACATAGAGTGGAGGAAGGATGGTTAAATATAGGAAATGTCAGAGGGTGGGTGATAGGCAGGTAAGGATACCGAGAATGGTTAAATATAGGAAATGTCAGAGGGTGGATGATAGGCAGGTAAGGATACCGAGAATGGTTAAATATAGGAAATGTCAGAGGGTGGATGATAGGTGGGTAAGGATACTGAGAATGGTTAAATATAGGAAATGTCAGAGGGTGGATGATAGGCAGGTAAGGATACTGAAAATGGTTAAATATAGGAAATGTCAGAGGGTGGGTGATAGGCAGGTAAGGGTACCGAGAATGGTTAAATATAGGAAATGTCAGAGGGTGGGTGATAGGCGAGTAGGGATACCGAGAATGAGGGTTGGGTAGATGAGAATGTTCTGAGAATAATTGGAAGTTAGTGTGATAGGAGGTGTCTATTGACCCTCCATTTAAACACCTGGAGATTGTAGTTGTCAGGAAAGCAGACTTGTGGAAGGGAATTCCACAGGCGGGAAGCGCGAGAAAAGAAGCTGTTGGAGTAGAAATTACGGTTACATCTTATCTGTTTAACTGTAAAAGGGTAGGATCTACTTCCTAAACTAGCATCTCATGCAAATTCGTGCTTAGGCGGCACCAGTGATCTAAGTTTATCAGAGCAGAAGCCATGAAAGTACTTGTAGAAGAGAACTAGTAGATGACAATAGATTGAGCCTATAAACCTTCAGATGGCTGTCCATTGCTTTTACTCTAGAGCTCTATTTTGACACTTTTGTAGTCAGTAACAGTTTCAATACAAGCACTTCCAAATGATTAGTGCAACTTTATTTGCCCAGACTGTATACCCATAAAGCTAAAATGTGCTCTTTAACAAACATTATGTATTTGTCAATCTGTCATTTTCATTGGTTAATAGGATATCATGTGATATGTCTGCTTCAAGCAAGCATTTTCAGTGGAGAATTTCTATAGAATTGCTGAATTTGGATGACAGTTCCTTGTTTGCTGTTAGTTTTTGGGATGAATGAAGAATGATTAACGAAACGTGTTCAGACTTTATCCCACATCCAGCTGTTAATCAGATATTACAGACAATGTTTAATATTCTCAGAGACAACGATTTATTTTACACATTTTGTGAATGACTAAATATTTCCAAATCCACTTTTGGCCTGGCTATACCAAAGATTTATATCTTCTTCATGTGCCATATCCTTTCAAGACATCGGCGATCATGGACTTCCACTTGGTGCTGTCTCTTGTCATTCTCAATATTTTTCCTCTTGGTATCTCTAAGCCCCGCTCAGCTATCCATTTGCACATACCTAACAAGTAAGTCTCATGCTGCTTTCACCTGTTTCTTCTTCTTCCCTTTATCCAACCTGTGAGTACTAAGTTCTCCAGGCCCTTCTTCCTCATTACATATCTCAGGAGCCTCATTTGTCTCTTCCTGATATTTAGTATCAGTTTTCTTCTAATTTACATCCTTTTCAGCATCTCATCATTGCACACGTGTTCCATCCATGGAATCCTCAGCATCCTTCTGTAAAACCACATTTCTGCTGCCTTAAGACTCTCCTTTATTCTTGATGAGATTGTCCAGTATTCACTTCCATACAGAAGAACAGATATCACACAGCAATCCAGTACTCTTTTCTTTGTTACTAATGAGATTTTCCTGTCTTTCAGTACTCTGGTTAGCTTCTGAAATGCCTCTTTGGCCATGCCAATGCGTCTTTGGATCTCCATGTCGCACTTTCTATATTAGTAATTGTGGTTCTGGGTATGATGATGTACTACATCAGACAGTGAGGCCTCTAATTGGAAGATTTTGAGGAACATAGAGCAACCACTTAATTGCTGTTGCTCCCAGATCCATCCAGACCTGGTATTGTAGCACCCATTCAGGTCCCATATATGGAAAAATCGTGACCCCTCCCAAAAAACATATTATGAAAATTTAAAAAATAGCTTTTTATAATAAAAACATTGAAATATTTTTATATGTAAAAACTAGCAGCAATATATATTTATGGTAAAATTTTCAAGACCCACATAGTAAAATATTCCAAATGTTACCAAACAATCAATATGAAAGAACTCTTTCATGACATTAATCCATATAATATCCTATGATTTTTTAGAGAAATCAAAATGTATTTTAAAATACAGCTACAACATAAAACATACACATCACTGCCTCTAGTAATTATGTCCACACAAACATGTTTGTGGATAAAAGCTAAGTATCATCTACCATGTATTCAGTTGTGAAAGTGGAATAACAGGGATTTTATTTTTAGTACTTCCAAGATCTCAAGAAAATTTAGTTTTGGCATTAAATGACCCATAAAGTTGATGTGCAATTAAAGAAATCAAATTAATCTCTTGTTAGTTGATCTATGCTGTCAAAAATAATGTTTTTTGTTATTATTAGAACATTTCACATCTGTTTCTTGAAAAATATGTTTGAAATTATGAGATAAATTTTTAGTAATTCTGGATATAGGATCAGTTTGATAACTAATTCAATAAGAAAACTCTAAAACGATTCTCTAGAAGAATTGGATGTCAGTACCAGTTAACAGATGGTATAGAATTCATCTCCCACTTTAATATACATCTTACTGGTTCTTCAAATATTAATTGCATGTGGTTTCAGAATTGAACTTCACTGCCTGAAATATTGTTCAGTTAGTGGGTCATATACATAGTGATATCATTTTATGTATGTATTTTAATCATTTCATCCCAAGCAAGGCATTCCACTGCTGCTATTATGCAGGGTGTTATATAGGGGAAAGTGATGATAAAGAGTGGTTAGATATAGGAAATGTCAGAAGGAGGGTGATAGACGGGTAAGGATACTGAGGCTGAGGGTTGGGTAGATGGGAAGAGTGTTTGAGAAAATGGATGCGAGTTAGTGTGTTAGTAGGTGTCTATTGACCTTACATTTAAACTCCTGGAGATTGTAGCTGTCTGGGAAGCAATGATGTGGAAGGGAATTCCACAGGCGGGAAGTGCAAGGAAAGAAGCAGTTGGAGTAGAAATTGTGGTTACATTTTATCGGTTTCACTGTAAAAGGGTGGGACGTAGTTGGTAATCTAGTATCTCGTGCGAATTCGTACCTAGAGGGCACCAGTGATCTAAGTTCGTTGAAGCAGAAGCTGTGAAAGTATTTATAGAAGAGGCACAGGGAAGCCATGTCATGCTGGTAAGAGAGTGACTGCAGGCGGTCTGCCAAGTCGGTATCGATCACATTACAGATTCTCCGTGGTATTTTGTCAAGAACCCCGAGGAGAATAGCAGGGGCACCTGACCAGATGTGGCAGCAGTATTCAATACACAGGTGGATGGTAGGTTTATATATGTGCAGGATAGATTCAGACAGGAAAAACTTCCAGGCCCTGCACAGAGAACCAACTTTCATAGCAGCGGATTTAGCAATGGATTTGATATCGTCATTCCACTTGAGATCCATTGAGAGTGTGAGGTCAAGGAGGCATAGTGTTTTACTCTCTGAGAAACAAGCTTGTTCCATGCTAATGGGAGGTAGGTGTAATTGTCTATGATGGTTAACTGATAGCAGCTTTGTTTCGTAAGTATTAAAATTTACGAGCCATTTCTTACCCCAGTCCACTACGGATTGGAGATCCTTTTCAAGCTCGGCAACAAGGGGTTTTTTGTCACCCACACCAGATTTTTGATCAAGGTGAGAGTAAACTGTAAAATTGACGTACATGCCTACTTGGGATCTTATGGCATAATGGAGATCATTAATGTAGATCGGAAAGAGCATAAGACCTAGGATAATTCCTTGAGGAACACCTAAGTTCGTATGGTCGTTCTGGGAGGCATGTCTGTTTAATACCATTTTCAATGTGCAGTTAGAAAGGAAAGACTGGATTAGTATATATATATATATATATATATATATAACTGCATATATGACCCAGTAGCTGATCAATATTTCAGTGCCTGATGGTGCACTTGACACCGAAGCCTGGAAGCTTTTGAGTTGCAGTCCCATATGGTTTCCTTTTGATACTAATTATAGCTATATCATTATAAATACTCTACATCTGTATTTGGCGCTTTATAAAAAGTAAAAATTACCAAGCTGTGGAATATATATTTATTATTTTATACCACTTATATATATATATATATATATATATATATATATATATATATATATATATATATATATATATCAACCGGGACACACATTAGAAGACTGCAAATGTTTACTAATAGACTCTGATTTTAGTTCTACACTCACGCAGAAAGAAAGAAAGAAAGAAAGAAAGATACTGGATTTTAAAATTAAATACACACAAGCTAGGGTTAAATAGGGACTTAGGTGTTTTGAATCTTTATAAATATTTCAATAGCTAAACATTTTTTAGATACACTTAAAATTTTTTCTCTAAAACAAAATTTATAAGTATTATTAAAGGTCGAGTTATGTTTACAAATATTTAAAAAAATCTGTCGCTTTCTGCATCACATGATGTAAACAATCTCTCCACGAACGCTCTCGTGAAATATGTTTCAAATTTAAATTTTAAAATCATTTGTTTCTGATGAAGGGCCGAGGACGGTCTGAAATATCAAATATAATAATAGAAATAAATAAATACCGTCAGAAAAATACATTTTTAAACTTACAACTTTTTAGTAGTTTTTCCTATATATATATATATGTGTGTGTGTGTGTTATCTCAAATAATTGTGTATATGAGCAGCAATCCTCCTTTTATGAAAATTTCATTGAGGTCTACTGACAAGGTCCTGCGGTTAGGCTCTATTTTATTTTTCTTAGGTTTGTGTAAATTTTTCCTTTATTGCATATTAACTGTGCAAAAATTGTTCAGATGTTTTGTATGTCTGAGTAAATTTGGCTATTTTTTGGCATTATCAAGGTTGTTTTTTAATTTTTTATTTGTCACTGTTTAGATATTTTATATAGCTAGAGTTATGGGAATGTTTTTTTTTTATTTTTCAAACATGGCCAGCATGTTGTGACCATGTTCATAGTTTATATTATTGAGTGTTGCCTTTTTCTTTTCTCTTATTAGTGCTTCCATTATTTTTTATTCTTTTTACATGTAAATGAGGCTATTATATTTTCTAAAAGTATGTTATACATGAAGGTTTCTGTGTTTAAATGAATCCTAATTGAGCTATGACCTGAGAAATGTAATATGAGTCTCCTTTATAAATATATGTTTATATATATATATATATATATAAATAAAAGACAATCTGTGAGCCTGTGTGTGACTGTTCCCTATGCATGCCTACATTTTTTAACCTATGCCATTCAAACTTTCTAGGGACACATCTCTACAGGGAAGCCAGGTCGACACATACTTTTTGAGTTTAAGTTCAGCAATTATCCCTTTCGCACTTTTTGGCCAATGGAGAAGATTGTTTACATTTGCTCTGTAAAACATCTAAGATTTAAGATGGTTACTGAATTACATCACAGAAATCAAATCACATGTGTCAAATGCGACTAAAAATTTTTTATTAAAAATAAAAAAAATAAGCCTTTATATTTAATTTTTATTTAGACGTTTTAAAAATTCGTTTGGTCAACAAAAAAAATGTGAATATTTTTCCCTGTAATTTTGAAACAAAAGAAATATTTTTTTAAAAAAGTGTTTTTTGAAACAGAAAGGGAATATATTCAATAAAAAGTGGCATCTTCTCCTACTACTAAAATGTTCTGAGTTGCACGGCCAATGCTGGGCTATGATGCTAGTTTCTATATAACCGGTACATGCCAACATTTTTATATATATATATATATATATAAACATGAACCTGTTAAATTGACAAATTCTTTGCATTAAACCTATCAACACTCTATCGCTAGCCTAACATTGAGCACTTTATGATAAAAAAACTGCTTGCCAAAATAACTTTTATCAGTAAAACTACTAAAAAAACAAACAAACTTGGTGCTAAACATTATCACAAATCAACACTATATATATATATATATATAGATGAAATGATTTGTTTGAACATTATTTTTGATCGATACTCGTATTTAAGTAGATATTCTGTTTATAATTAAACAGAATTATATATTTATTTCTACCAGCCTGTTTATTTACGATAAATTTCTGGGACGAAAATGTGTCATTCGACAGGATTTGAACCTACAACCCCTATCCATATAAGGGAAGCCACCAATATTTATATATATATATATATATATATATAGTGTAATGGTTGTTACAGTGTTTTTATAAATTCATAATATCACTATACAAAGGTTTTCGCATTTCGAAGCCAACCCATTATGTGGTCTGCTTCATCTTCAGGTGATTTTTTTGAAATGAGAATTATCTAGTTTATTTGTGTTGGATTTGTTTTTTTTTTTCGGGAGGGTGTTAGAGAGGTTAGTCTGTATTTTGAGTTCTGTTGACCTTAAAAAGGTCAACAGAACTCAACAGAACAGGTCAACAGGGTTAAGTGTTTGTTAGTGGCTGAGTTCAGGATAGGTTAATCTATTTATCTTGTGTGGGTTTAGGCTGCTGGCGCCTTGCCTTTCCTGTTGTTATTTGGTTTAGGGGTTGGTAGGTGTTGTTTTGTTTTGGGGTTGGTTTCTTCTTACTTTAATTTTTGTTATTTTGTATTTGGGTGTGTGCTTTTTTTTGTTTTTTTATTTTTTGTTTTTTAATCGTGTCGATATTTTTATTTATATATCATTAATCTGGGGAAATTTCCAACCTGCAGCCCCTATCCACATGAGGGAAGCCACCAATTTATATATATATATGATTAATGTGGGGAAGTTTGTCACTTAACTGAGCGGAGTTAGGCTGACTGTGAAGTTTCCTGAAAGGACCAGTGAGATATCCTCACTCCATATGTTTTTTTGGCCCCAGGAAAGAGTGCATCACAATGGTACCTTCATGACACTTGGAAGTTGACATAAATCTGCTCAGTTAAGTGACAAACTTCTTCATGATAATCTTATTAATGCTCTATCACTATCTTGATATTGAGCACTGTACAACAAAATGGCTGCTTGCCAAAATATATTTTTATCAGTAAATCCACTGAAAAAACAGCTATCTTGGCACAAAGCATCATCATATACCAAGTGACCTTAAGTTAATAGACGGTGGTGTAAGGTTTTTTTTTTGTTTTTTTTTCAACCTTTTTCCACAATTTATTTACTTAAACTCTCCAAGTAAGTTACGCTTGTTTTCCTTTTTTTCTCCTGGTTTCGGTCTGCCCTGTGAGTATCAAATTTTCCAAGATCTTTTTTCTCATTACATGCCTTAGAAATTTCAACTATCTCTTCCTTATGTTAAGTATAAGTATCGTTTTTGTTTTAAATTTCTCTAAAACTTTGTTGTTGCTCACACGTTCAGTTCATAACATCTCACCCTCTTTCTGTAGAACCATATTTCTGTTGCTGCAATTCACTTCTTCACCATTTTGTTTTAACACTGTGTTTATCAAATGATGATATTGATTTCAAGTTGAAGAGTTTTAAAAGGTTAAAAACTAGCCAAACCCCCTCAATTAATTTAACAATGGCTCCCTGATTGAGGGTGTTTAACTAGTTTTGATGAGTAAAATGATGAGACCTTGCCAATAATCTAATCCTTGCATTCACTTACATACTAATATGCTTGAGAAAGCGTATTAGTATGTATTGTCTCTTCCTTCCAATTATGGGTCAAATAACAGAACAGATTAGGTTTTGTAGCCTTGATTGGCAACCAATCTCCCACAGAAGGTAATGGCAAATGATGGTGAAAACATGAGTAATATTCATTAAGAATTGCAAAATAAGCAGAACCGAAATACAGATGACTTAGTTATAACGAATTAATGATGAGCAAAAAGCAATTTTTTTTTTTAGTGATATCTTCATTGTTATATTTTCTTTAAACAATCTGATTGATAAGGTGTTTTAATTCAATATAGAGGCAGCTATCAATAGTAAACACTTGTGTTTATTTCTTTAAAGAACTTTAAGAAAACTTTCAAAGAAAAATAAATCTTGAAGAGAGAAGAAAATCGCAAAGATGATGATGTAACACCTAGTTTTAGCAAATGTGGTAATGTGTATAAAGATTACCATCCATTTGCTTTTCTAATGACAGATAAAACCACAACTTGTGTGGTATTTGTAGGAGGAGTTTTACTCGGGATTTAGATGAGATAAAAATTAAATAAAATAAAGGAAGATTTATCTCTGGAGAATTTCACAGGTCATAAAAATTATTACTTAGTTACTCAAACTTTCATTGCTACAGGGTTTTATTGCATATATTTATTATATATTTATTTCTAGTATGATCATGTTTCATTTAACTGTTCCGCATGAAATAACTTTGGATATAAAGTAGAACCTTGTAGTACTAGTGCACTATTGTGAAAGGAACTTGCATAACAAGCTACCATTTGTGTTATGGTGCTCTCCTAAGAGGAATGGACTCTTCCTCTTGCTACATATAAATTACCTGCGTGACTTCCAGAGAAGAAGTTAACAGCAACAGTTAACAACAGCTACTAGTCAGGCAATAAGCAGCATAATAATACCTTCAGATTTACTTATTTCTATATTACTTATTATTAACACTTTTTTTGACTATCTTGTTTTTTGTTATACTAATACACTGTTTTGAACCTACCTTCTTCTTCCATGTCTTACTTCCGGCACAAACCGGTCACTACAACTTTGCGTCGAAGATTTGCAACCACTCCATAACAAATTGGTGATGAAGATCCACGACAATTTGTAAGAATTTTTGTATCATATGATGAGTTAGAATTTGTAGTACAAGTGATTGTCATACACTTTTCTGATTGGTGATTGAAGTAAAAGGAGGCAATAGTATTGCTAGCTGACATTATCAATTTCTAAGAGACAGCATTGTACTCAGTGTTGCATAACTTCAACAATTCGGATGATCTCTACAAGGAACTGATCAAACTAGAGCTGCTGAAATATTTGGTGGTCATGTAAAAGATGGCATTGTACTAAGTGTCGGATATCAATTGGCTATGCAAACGAATTAATTAGCTATATTAAATAAACTAACCCATGTCAGATAGAAACATCTGAAACCATTTACTCGTGTAAGAGTAAACAAGCTGTGGTTTAAGGACATTATCCTTAAATTATGTTTACAAATCATGCATATGTATATAAATAAAAATGTACTTGTCCATTTGTTACTATCCGCTAATCTAGGAAAAGGCTGCTCCAGTTGTTTTGAAATTTTACTATAGCATTTTAATCAAATACGAGCGTGTTTTTATATACCTTATATTAAAAAATATATATTTTGCAAATCTATTAGAGCCAATGAGAGATGAATCAAAAAACTTTTGTTTTCAATATGGATGCGTTTACAGATAACTTTGTTATTTCATAGAAAACATAGGAAAACTGTACATTTATGGTAAACAAAGTCTTTTATTATTATTTTCTCTATTTTGGTGGATGTAAACAACAGAAAGCTCTTCCCTTCTTTAAAAAAATTTCTGTTTATTTTCTTTTTTTTTAATGAATTATTATCGATATCCCATTTATTTTGTTAGTTTACTAAATAAATTTCTGTTTTTTATTTTTTTTTTTTTTATGAATTATTATCGACGATATCCCATTTATTTTGTTAGTTTACTAAATAAATTTCTTTTTTTTTTTTTTTTTAACCATTTAATCAAACTGAGCCACAGCAATACCTGGCCGGGTACAGCTAGTTTAATATATATGTGCAAACTGGATTTGACATTAAATAACCCATAGTGGTTGGTATACCATAAAACCCCAAACAAACAATTTCTAAGAAGTAGCACATTTTATTATGTTTTGTTGTTAGTTTTTTCTATTTAAAAATCTTAAAAATAGGCATTTTGGGTGGTTGAAATGGAGTAACTATTTTTCTATTAATATCAATGGGAAAATTGCTTTGTAGTACAATTAAATTGCAGTACAAGATTGGTTTGAAAATGAATTAAACTTGTAGTGCAAGGTCCTGTTGTATTTGAGTTTCAGTGCTCCAACAAAATGCTAAGATGTAGCTAACAAAATCTTGTCAACCTAAATGGCAACACCCAGTTTTTGCTAGTGAGATAGCAATACGTAAACCTTTGAACAGTTTATCTATAATTTTGGTCCTCGTATACAATACCTTATTTGAAAATAGGACAAATATTTAAAAAAAATTTAAACAGACCTTATTGGTTGAATTTAGCCAAATTTGATATTTTATACAATTTAATACAACATGTTTATGATTAACTAGCAGTATAGCCCGGTGTTGCTCGGGTGTAATGAAAGCTTTAAAACTAATCCATGGTCCTGGAGCTCAGACTCTTTGGACATTGGCACAAAAGACTAAAAAGCAAAAGTTGTTTCCAGTTAAAGCGATACCGTAGACTGAAAGAAAAATGAATGGATGTAAGTCAAATTTTGATTTCCAGGTATCGATATCAAATAAGTTTTTTCATCGTAAACTGAATTTTGAAGGCTAAATAAGTCCTCTGAGTAAATGGTATCATGGCTGAGACTAAGAACTACAATTATACCTACTTAGAGCCAAACCCAAAGCAAAAACTAAAATAAAAGGACTGAAAAAAATACAGACAGGCAGATAAACAGATACACACACAAACATCTTGCCTTTTTATATATATATGTTATTGATTTTCTGCACTATTGTAAGAACTGCAACCTTGAAACTTCTGAATATGTCTTTGTCTATGAGTGTATCAAATTTGATTAAAATCGGTCTACTCCTTCTATAACCCGATTTTTTTGATTATCAATTTTCAGTATTTATTGGGGGTACCTCAATACAAAACCTAGCTAAGAACACTCGCAGATGCTTATAGTGCAACTGTGTGAATTTTCAAGAAAATAGGTTCAGCCATTTCAGAGTCTATAGGTAACGGACACACACAGACAAAGTTCCATTTATAAATAAGTTTAGATTAGATTTAGAGTTAGATAAAACATGTTTATAAAATTTAATACAATTTTAATCTTAGTGGACAACACCTTATTTGAAAATAGGAACAAGTATTACAAAAATTTAAACAGACAGACCTTACTGGTTGAATTTAGCAAGATTGGTTTAGATAAATTCTTGCTGTCGAAATACAACACCTCTCTCCACCCCCTCTCTCTCTCTCTCTCTCTCTCTATATATATATATATATATATATATATTATACTTTAGAACATGTACAAACTACAATCTACTACAAAATTGTACATTTTGTTTCGACATTGAAAGAACAATGTCTCATCAAGTAGTTAGTAATGATGCTAATAATCATTATTTTTGAAAAGAAAATTGAAAAACCCTCTTTCTTTTATATACATTCAAATTTTCTGATGATTTATTCAAAGACACTTAAGGCTACATTGAAACACTGGTTAAGCAAGATTGAATTTGGTGAGTATTTTGATGGATAACTCCTTCGCAAAACCAGGTGGTGTAAGCTTGAATTTGTGGGCAGTTTAATGGATAATGGTGAGGGATTGTTATTTGGAGAGCTGAGTTTCAATTCTGGTTGGGTTCTTTATGTTCACTTACATACTCTTGGAAAAATATGAATCCACCTTTTCTCCCCCAAGTTATGAATTAATTAGTAAGACTTGTATCATTAAACCCACATTAAAAAGAAAAAATTTACAATCAGAAAATTTTTTGTCGTTAAAAATAACCAACAAAGGCTTGATAAGTCATTGAAAACAAATCAATCTACCGATTAGCTACACAGGCATGTCTTTTAGATTTATATACATTCTCTGGAATATAAAAGTGTAGAAAATAGTTTGGCCACAAAGTAAGGGATCAGTTTGTATATTAAATATAATATAGAATCAATCCCCCTTTTATATATATATTTTCAAATGAATAAGGAACGAAGAAAATATTTGCAACATTCAAAACATTAATTTAAAACAGTGCTCAATATAAAAATAAAGTAATGAATATTATAAATTATATTTTAGAACATGTACAAACTACAATCTACTACAAAATTGTACATTTTGTTTTGACATTGAAAGAACAATGTCTCATCAAGTAGTTAGTAATGATGCTAATAATCATTATTTTTGAAAAGAAAAATTATGAAAATTCACTTTATTATTATTTATGAGGTAAAGAGAAAAGGAAAGATGAGAAAACAAAAAGAGAAATCACAAAAGGAGAAAGAGAAGGACACCAAGGAAATAAATTACGAAGAGAAAAACAAGAGAGAAAGAAAGAAATGAGAGGAAAAAGTTAATGAAAAACTACTCAGAGAAATAGGCCCCAACTTTAGGTATAAAGTAAAATATAAGTATATACAGATATTGGTCATGTGACCCATTCCATCGTCTGATAGGTTTCATCAAGGCAAATGTAAGAATTTTACTTTGTAACAACTATTTATACCGAGAAGTAAAAATATTTTCAGGATGTTTGAATTTAAGAAGGCTCATAATTATACTTTAGGCTAACTGAAAGTCAAAATAAATTATGGAGGATGCTGGGTGTTGTAATTTAATGTCTAATAAAATCAGCACCCTTGATTTTTCTGAATAGCAAGGCTATTTTTATCTCATGAGGGGAGATAAAAAAACCAGATGTAGCTGACCACATATGGAGGAAGAAAGGGGATCACTGCTTCCTATGGGATGAAATTAAAATAATAGAGAAAACTAGAAACTATGTAAACAGAACATATGCTAGGTAAAAATCTAAGCCAACCAAGCATAGAGATGAATACAATATGGGAACCAATAATACAGAGTGCCAGAAAAAAATCATTAGTATCAAAAATTGCAATAGAAAAAACTAAAGAAAATTATGAACAACAAAAATTACAATATGAGCTCCGGTAAAAAAAAATTCTAGAGAAAATCATTTACATAAAAAATTGCGATATGAACGCTGGTAAAAAAAAAAAAAAAAAGGTTATTGAAACATTAGGTTTATAAGTCCCAGAATTTTTAATTGCTCAAAAACACATGACTCAGTGAATATAAATGTTGGTTGGTTATAGTGACTTGATCCAAAGAGTTGTGAATTCAATACCAAGCTACAGCAAGTAACTTAGAGAGTCGGGTTAAACTCATAATTATCAGAAGTTGCTTATATGAGAATGATATACCCCAGTGATTGCAATAAAAGATTTGGTCTGAAATTCCCAGCACCTGAAGAAGACTAGAACATACAACAGCCAAAATATGGTGAATATGGTTACGAAGATGAGGACAATAGTCTGAATAACGTAGTGTAAGTACTACCTCATCTCAGAAATATAGACAAATATGCATCTATAATATAATACAGAGGCTATATATATATATATATATATATATATACACACACACACACACACATATGCTAGCTGTATAGCCTGGCGTTGCTGGGGTGTAATGAAAGCTTTAAAACTAATCCATGGTCCTGGAGCTCAGACTCAGCCTAACAAATATTTGTGTGAAGTTTGGTGAGAATCAGATAAAAATTGTGGATTTGTATAAAGGACATATAGACAGATAAACAGACACACACAAACATTTTGCCTTTTATATATATATATATATATATTATCGATTTTCTGCACTATTATAAGAACCGCAACCTTGAAACTTTCGAATATCATTTCTTATGTCTTTGTCTATGAGTGTATCAAATTTGATTAAAATCGGACCACTCCTTCTATAACTTGATTTTTTGATTATCGATTTTCGATATTTATCAGGGGTACCTCAACACAAAACCTAGCTAAGAACACTCGCGAATGCTTATAGTACAACTGTAAATTTTCAAGAAAATCGGTTCAGTCGTTTCGGAGTCTATGGGTAATGGAGACACACACTCACACACACAGACAAAGCTCCATTTATAAATAAGTTTATATAGATTTAGATAGAGATATGTGCTTCACTGCTCGACTAGATAATTAATGAAAAAAATAATAAGGCACTGTTAAAGTGTCAAGTAACTTGTAGTAAAGAGAATGAACTTAGCTGACACTGCCTCACTGTTGTTTCTGTAACAAACTGAACTACTTTCTCCATGAGCGTGACAGGAGGGAAATATATATATATATATATATATATATATATATATATATAAATGAACATATATTGTTAAATATAACAGACAGTGAATGTCTATTGTGTTTAATCATGAGCCTTTCTAAACATCGTATTTGGCTTTTATTTCGGGTGAAAATAAAGACAAAACATGGCCAACACATTAAACAGATTTTAGTTGATAACACAATAATACTCATGAAAAAAAAGAATCTTCAGATATTGGTGGCCAGCTACATTAAATGAAAACAACCCACACTTAATAAAATCACATTTCTATCTGGTCACAACACATTACATTGCATTTAGACATATGGTTCTGTGAACATTTCGGTTTCTCATATTTTATGATGTCATAGAACTGCATTACAAATTTTTGTGACTGTTATCATCAACACAAGATAATATCATCTTTGATGATGGACGTCTTTATGTTAACATCCCTTTAACCTCTCTGAAGATGGCTCATGTGAGCTGAAAGCTTAGAACCAGCATAATAAAAATTATCCAAATGTTGGACAGTTTCTTCTTTATTTTCAACTGGAATTAAAGCCAAAATTCGATGTTTTGAATGGATCATGATTAAGCATAATAGACATTCATTGTCTGTTATATTTAACAATATATGTTTGAAAAATTATCTGCTGCATTGATACACTATATATATATATATATATATATATATATTTTTTTTTTTTTTTTTGTTTTTAAATATAAAATTTTAATCCAAACGGAAAAGCAGGAAGGTAAATCCCAAAGACCCGATCCTAATTAATATTAATTACATTAACATTAAAACTGATCAAGGTGTAGGGCACAATATAATTAATATTTAAATTACAGAGCCAATTATAAAATAAAATAGATTTCGATATTCAAATCAGTTGTATTGCCATTTCTACATGAAATCCCTGAGAGAAATTTCACACATCATCGGCAACTTCTTTATTTCGAAATAAGCTGAGATATTTTACCGGCAAAAGTTAAAAAAAAATATACATCACAGAAAAATTAAAGGGGTGGGATTAATAGGAAAATAGACAGAGATCAATGTCTATTTTTAGATTTTTGGAAAACCTTACTTTTAAACTGAGTTAAGAGTTGTAAGTGAAAATTTATCCTTGTCTGGCTCTAAGAAATGGAAGGGGAAAGAAAAAGGAAAGAAAGAATTGAAAGAAGTGAGAACTGATTTGAACATCAAAGTTTATTTTATTTTGTTTTATCTATATATATATATATATATATATATATATATATATATATATATATATAAAGTGTACATAATACCCTATGTTTTAGGCATGACTTGGAGTTTCATGCATTATACTATATATGTATAAATACATACATATATATATATATATACATACATGCATATATATATATATATATATATATATATATATGCACACACACACACACACACACACATACAAAAATAAATACACGACGGTCTTTATTATAATGGAGAGGATTAGATGTTTCATTAAATATTTATATTTTATAAAATTAGCTGTTTCATTAAATATCTATATTATATACGCGTTTAATAAGATATCTGCATTATATAAGCTGTTTAATAATATATCTATATTACTAAATATGGTATGTATTTTGGGAAGCTTACTAATTGGTTCACTTCTGGATCAACTGCTTAACACATAAATGCTGCTGAAAATAATTTTCATGGAAGAAAAAGAAATAAAATAATTTGGAAACTCATGAACACTTACGTCCTGAAATAACTTAGCTAGAAAGATATTTTATAACTCTGTTCTTGTTAGATTGTTTTTGGGATGCTACTTGATAATAATGAAGAAAATCAATACTCAGCATTCCCTGCCTAATTAAATTCCAAGAGTTGTTTTATCTTAATGAGGAGAACTTCAAGAAACACCAATGTCAATTATTGTTGATTGCTGTTCATTTAAGTTTATCTTAAATCAACACGCAAGAAAGCAAACTGTGTTTGTTGTTTAATTTAAATTCTTCAAATATACAAATTCTTTAAATACATAAAGAAAACTAATCACAAGTCTTTCTGCATTGGTAAAAGATTTGACTGGAAACTTTGAGGACTTGGGTTCAATCTCTGGGAAAGGCTATCTGTAGGAAAAAAAAAATAAAAAAAGTGATGAGGAGGGTTTGCTGGCAGGCCAGCTGTTTTTCTTTCTTCTTCAGTGGCCTTAAGGAAATGGATTTCGACTCTCTCTTTCTTGGCCATAATATTTGGCTGTTGAAACAGGCACCAACAAAGCCGCTCCTACTTCCTCTTTGTCAGTCTTACTGTCAATCCCCACATCCAACTTCAACACACCTGCAGTCCACTGAAAAAAACCAAACTATCTGACAACAGCCAGTGCTGGTACCCGCGTTTTATGCCATTCAAAGACAGCCCAAATTCGCATGTGTGCAAATATTGTCTTATTTTGGATGAGATAGGCTCACATAAATAGTGTCTTCAATAGTAGCCATCTTTCTTTTTCGTTATCATCTTGCAGGCAAGTCACGTTTGTGCTCATTTCAAACTTCGAGGTAAGCCATATCTTTCATTACACTATCAACCAAAGCACATTTACCCTATTAGCTCTTAAGAGATTTAATCTGTTAAATTGCTAGTCTTAACCAAATTGTTGAAAAAATTTAAGATGTGATATTCTTCTTTATATCCTGCGTCCCTTGTCCCTTCAGAACTTGGGTGATCAGTTGTCATTACTGTATTTGACAGCATATAAGACACATCCCAATTTCAGCAGGGAAAATCATGAAAAAAGTAGTGATTAGTAAAATTAGCAAATGGTACGGCCTAGGCTATATTTATGAGGTATGATTTTGCTTAAACAAGACATTATTTCTATTAAATAAAAAAATAATAGGAAAAATGAATGTGAGCCTATAAAAACTTAATTATATCTAAAGGTAAGAAAATAAAATAAAAATCAATTATTACAATTGAATGAAACAGTACAATTACCATTAAAATTTTATTCATCTTCAAATCTATAAAATTTGTCTTCTTTCTTATCAAAACAAAGTACTAATATTAAACGTGACAAAATTCTTCTCCTTCTTCTTCTATATGCCTTGTCCTTTTGGGATGTAGGGGATCATGGCCTTCCACGTCTCCCTATTCTTGGTGTCGTTTAGCAAATTTTATCCAGTAACACCATACAGCCCCCATTCTGTCATCCACCTGCGCAGGCCCTTCAAATATGTTATTTGCAGTTTTCCTCTGTCTCTTTTTCCCTCTATCTGGCCTGTTAGTATAAAGTTCTTCAAGCCCTCCTTCCTCTTTGCATGTGCCAGGAACTTTAGTTGTCTCTTCCTGATGCTCAATATTAATTTCTTTTTTGTTTCTGTCCTTTCCAAAACTTCATCATTGCTCACATGCTCAGTCCATGATATCTGCAGCATCCTTCTGTAGAACCACATTTCAGCTGCTTCAAGTTTTTTCTTTATCTTTGATGATATTGTCCAGTATTCAATGCCATATTGAAGAACTGACATTACATAGCAATCCAGTATTCTCTTCTTTGTTTCTAGTGAAAGTTTCCTGTCTCTCAATACTTTACTCAACTTCTGGAACGTGTCCTTCGCCATGCCAATTCACCTTCGGTTCTCTGTGTTGCACTTTCCGTCTTCTGTTAGAACACTTCCCAGGTATTTAAATCTTTGTACCTGCTTGATTTTAGTATCCCCCACCCGTATCTGGCATTTTGGGCTGCTCTTTTTGCTGAGGACTATTCATTCGGTTTTCTTGCCATTTATTTGTAGTTGTTTTTTATTACTCTCTTCATTTACCTTCTGTAGGAGGTCTTGTAGTTTTGTTTCCGTGTCTGCAATCAGCACTGTATTATCTGCGTACCTTATGTTGTTCAAATTAATAATAAGACTTTTAATCTGCCTTTTAAATAATGACAATAGGTATATGAAAGTTACTTTAAATTCTAAGCTAATAGGAGTTACCAGGTCACTAATTTGACTGACTCTTGCAAATTTTAAACCTACATATGGCATATAAGATGCAGGGAAATTCTAAAAGATATTTTTAGTTAAAAAAAAAGAAAAAAAAAGTGCACCTTTCTGTTCTTTGTTGTTCTTAATAAATTTTATCTTTTTGTTATTTCATGTAAACTTTGTTCTGATATCTATATACTCAAGCTCACTAAGTAATTTATATAGTCTTTTTCTATCCTCCTTGCCTTCACTCTGTCCTGTGAGTATCAGATTTTCCGAGCTCTCTTTCCTCTTTACATGACAAAGAAATTTCAGCTATCTCTTCCTGATGTTTAGTGTAAGTTTTCTTTTTGTTTCTATCTTCTCTAAAGCTCGCATGTTTGGCCTATGGTATTCTCAGCAACCTTCTGTAGAACCTTGTTTCTGTTGCTTCAAGTCACTTTTTCAGGAAGGAATCATCTAGCACTCACTGTCATGTAGGAAGACAAATATCTCATAACAGTTTAGTACCCTGTTCTTTGTTTCTAGTAAAATTTTCTTAATATTCTGCTTAGATTTTTGAATGCATCTTTGGCAATCCTAATAAGCTCCCAGATTTCAGTGTCATACTTTCTGTCCTCTGTTAAAAATGTCATATTAGTGCAATTGATATATCTCAAAAGCCACTGACAATCAAGTATCACAAGTTGATTTTTATATGGTGACTAGCAGCATGACCCGGTATTGCTTGGGTGAAATGAAAGCTTTAAAACTAATCCATGGTCCTGGAGCTCAGACTCAGCCTAAAGAATATTTGTGTGAAGTTTGGTGAGAATCAGATAAAAATTGTGGATTTGTATAAAGGACATATAGACAGATAAACACACACACACACACACACACACAATAGATATGTTTTGTGTCGAAGTACTCCTGATAAATATCGATAATTGAAAAAATTGGGTTATAGAAGGAGTGGTTTGATTTTAATCAAATTTGATACACTCATAGACAAAGACATAAAAAATGATATTCAGAAGTTTCAAGGTTGCAATTCTTACAATAGTGCAGAAAATCGATAATATATTTATTTAAAAGACAAGATGTTTGTGTGTGTGTTTGTTTATCCTTTATACAAATCCACAATTTTTATCCGATTCTCACCAAACTTCACACAAATATTCTTTAGGCTGAGTCTGAGCTCCAGGAACATGGATTAGTTTTAAAGCTTTCATTACACCCGAGCAACACTGGGCTATACTGCTGGTGATTTTATAAATTGCAACCGAATATAGTGCTGGCTGCTCAGACAATGAATGTTAAATGTTTTCTTATAGGAACATGGCTAATATTAATATTATCATTTAACCAATAATGGTATCCCAAAGTTTCAGGAACAAGTTCTATAAAAGCATGTAATCTTTATGAACCTATTTTGCTTATTTTTTCAATCTGAGAATTGAAACAAATCCATTTATAATATAAAAAAAGATACCATTTTGATATTTTTAGAAAACATTTATTTCTAGACTAAAATTCTGTTCTCATCATATTTCTGTTCAGATGCTTTTTGACTCTAGTGTCATCAGGATTTCTTAGACACGTTTGAACTGAATCGCTGTACTCCCGAGATCCAATGGAAGATCTATAGAATTTATGACTAGAAGATTTGCCACATTTCTATCTTCAAGTTGATTTCTTTTGTCAGAATAAATTATGTGCATTATAGAAAACCCCTTTTCAGCCTCTACAATTCTTACAGCAATCGTATTAATTACATTTTTAGCTATTATATATTGGCTGTTAATATATAAGATTATTTTTAGATAATCCAACAGCTCGTTCACTTTGCTTTTCTAATTTTAAGAATTGGTTCATGACATTAGGATGCCACCACTTCATTTAGCACTTGGTTAACATTCTGGGCTGTTTGACCCCTCCCAAAGAAAAAAAATTCTATGAATATTGAGTAAGTGGCAAAATCTTCATCATTTGTCAAGTAATATTCTGAATATCCCTGTCTAAGAATTTCTTGTTTTGTGGAAATATTTCTGCAAATTACAAGTAGTTTTATTAGTTTATTTAATTTGTTTTTGTTTCAGCAATAAAAACATCATTAAGAATCAATAAAGGAAAAGTCACACTTATGGTAGTTGATACATACATAGGAACAAGAGAAGAAAAAAAGTTTAGGAAGGAAATGCCAATCAATACTGGAAAGAGATATTGATAAATAAATATCAATGTCAATATCAATATGTCAAATTGAAATAAATATATATGAAATAAATATCTTAAAAATCAGTAACAATAAATACTGGAAAATTCTAAATAGGGAGAAAAAAGGTTAGGAAGGAAACTCCAATCAATACTGGAAAAAGCAATAATAGTTACTGGACTTGAGAAGTCTGTTTTCCTGAAAAATTGTTTTAAATGGAAGATTTCTATAAATTTCAACTGAAATTGGTGCTGGCAGCTTGGTTAATGAATGTCAAATGTTTTCTTGTTGAAACAGCTAATATTACCATTATTTCTAGTTACCATATATGGTTTTGAAAATCTACGACTTCAGTCAGATTGTGGATTTTCAGTGCCTGTCAGTTAATCATATCATATATCACTTTATCCACAAAAGAAAAAGAAAGGAACTGCTGGAATAAAAAATAGCATTATCCACAATAATAAATTAAATAAAAACACATACTTAATACTTCCTACCAACTCTGTAACATCCACTATCCCATCTAAACAATGTCAGAATAGTAAAGTTTTGTAATTTGCTTGAAGCATTGTGTATATTAGGTATATGGTTAGGTCTTGAAGGCTGTCACAATGTGTTTAGTAAAATAAAGGAAGGTAAAGAAGTTTTTTGGGGTATTACTTATTTATTATACATTAATATTTTGAGATTTTGATCTCAAAATATTAATCTTCAGAATGGTAGAGGAACATGTGTTTGTCCGAGTGAGTCTGTGCCTTTCAAGGAATGGCCATTTCTAGCTGCTGCTGGTGCTGCTGTCATTAATTTTACTGTGTGTTTGTGTGTGTAAGTATGTTAGAGCATGTATGTGTGTGAGTGTGTGTTTATGGTATATGTGTAATTTACAGTTGGGACCTTTTTCTGGTCTGATGATATCAGAATAGTCACAACTTTCAAAACTATTATGGATATAATCAGATCTAAAAAAACATAAAGATAATAATTCAGAAGCAAACATACATTAAGTAAGTTTACAAAACTATTCTACACAATAAATTGGAGAAACCTGATGAAATTTGAAAAAAAAGAAAGAAACATATCTATGAACACAAAAGGAACCTAAAAAATAATAATTTAACAAATGCACTGATCATACACAGAAATAAATTTGGCCACAATTTCTGCCAAAAAATGTCATACTCAAAAGAGAAAATAATTTACTCAGAAAGAAAATCCTAGTGAGTGTTGCCATCAAACATTACCAAAATATTAATCTGTGTCATATTTTTCCCAATCTAACCTTTTCTAATAAAACCACTATTCTCAAGTCACACTTATACAACACACATATGAAAAAATCAAAAGAAAACAGATAAATCCACCATTTCAATGTCTTATACCATGACAGTCTAAACAATATACTGACAAAAAACTCTCTTAAATTTTGTAAAATGATGTTGATTCAATATCTAATAATTTCAGTTGTCCTATTGAATATTTATGAGGATTTTATAATTTTCTAGTTACCAACAACTTTTTGTTTATAGATATTTTATTTCAATTTTTATTTTTTTCCCTTGATAAAGTTTGTCAGTGGAAACTAAATATAGTTTTCCTCTAATTCATATTGTTCCTCTCTACAGATTATATCTGAGAATATTTACATATACACCTATCATCGAACTATTGTATTTGTTTATTGATGATTTTTTCTCTCTCCCCCTGCCCACCAACAGAACTGAATCTTAGTAGTTTAGCCTACCGACAGGATTTTTGATTTTTTTTCTCCTATGTCTTCATGGTTTTTTAATGAAATTATTATTAATGGTTTTTTTTTTTCTGTGATGCAATTCCGTGATGGCAATTCATGTTTTATAAAATGCCCACCCCTCCTTTCTTTCATTTTCGTTCGTCATCTGAAGATTGTGTGAGCATGAGACTCAAATTTTGATAAGCCATCCTTTCATAGGATTTAACATTGAAGAACATCTTTTGCACAATCTAGGTCATCTGGGCTTTGAGCACTTTACTGACTTGATAAGTTTGCTTCTAGGTTTTTTTTCCTCTTTCTTTTTTAGTACTGTCAGTTTTATTTGAGACTGTATCTGAATAAGAGTTTTAGGTTTTGGTTATTTTTCTGTTGGCTTCACTAACCATTTCCATTTTTCCTTTATTATATAATAGATTGAATATACTACAACATGTTTAACAAGACAACTCGTGTTACATCTCTTTGACCATAGCTTTATTGAAATATACATGGAAACTTACAAAACTCTATCCATAGCATCGCATTAGTAATACAAATATGATAGCATCCTCCACATGTAAAAAAAAAAGCTAAAAATAATGGAAGCATTTTTAATAAAAAAAAAAAGGTCAATATTCAATAATATCAACTATGAACACAGCCACAATATGTTGACCATATTTGGAGAATGAAACATTTCGTCAAGATCTAAACTTATTTATAAATTAAATTATGTTTGTGTGTATGTATGTATGTCTGTGTGTGTGTGTCTGTGTGTGTGTCCGTTACCTCTAGACTCCGAAACAGCTGAACCAATTTTCTTGAAAATTTACACAGCGATACTATAAGCATCTGCGGGTTTTCTTAGCTAGGTTTTGTGTTGAGGTACCCCCGATAAATATCGAAAATCGATAATTGAAAAAATCGGGTTATAGAAGGAGTGGTCCAATTTTAATCAAATTTGATACAGTCATAGACAAAAACATAAGAAACGATATTCAGAAGTTTCAAGATTGCAGTTCTTACAATAGTGCAGAAAATTGATAATATATATATAAAAGCTTTCATTACACCCGAGCAATGCTGAGCTTTACTGCTAGTACATACATAAAACAATCTATATATTCAATTAAAAGTAAAATAAAATTAATTCTTAATAATGACTAACAGTATAGCCAAAAGTGCTTGGATAAATAAAACATTTGGACAGTTTTTATATAATTCATGTTCTGAAAAAAAAATAATAGGAAGAGGTTTTTAACTTAGCTGAGTAGTGTTACTTCTGTCATGCTGACTTAAAAGTTTCAGGAAGGTATTATTGTGATGTCTTTACTCTTTAGGCTTTCTGTTTTTCTGAAAATAATGTCTTCAGGAAACTTTGAAGTTGGCATAACTGAAATAACACTACTCAGCTGAGTAAAGAAATCTCTCCACATTAATTCTATGTATGTACTATCTCTGTTATTATATCGAACCCTTTATGATAACAAATCTTCTTGCTTAAAATGCCTTCTACCAGTAACTGAAAAAACAAATTTTGGCACTAAGCATCATTACAATATAACATACTATATATATATATATATATGTATATGTTACAGAAATTAACAAATTTTACCGAAACTTGGTTATAAACAACCGACAATTTGAAATGAATTGTTTGAACATTATTTTTTATTGATACTTGTATTTAAGTAGATATTCTGTTTTTAATTTAAACAGTATTATATATTTATATCTACTGGCCTGATTATTTATGATAAATTTTTATTACGAAAATGTGTGTTTAGACTGGAGGTCATTTGTGGTCGAGCGGTCTAAGACGTTGCCAGATCAAATGGTAGCTTCCCCTATGTAGATAGGGGTCGCAGGTTCGAATTCTGCCGAATGATACACATTTTCGTAATAAAAATTTATCGTAAATAATCAGGCCAGTAGATATAAATATATAATTCTGTTTAAATTAAAAACAGAATATCTACTTAAATACAAGTATCGATAAAAAATAATGTTCAAACAATTCATTTCATATATATATATATATAATACTGCTGAAAGAAATTCTGGATTTATAACTATTTAATTATGTATTGAGTTTTTTTCTCAATATATTTGTTCTGGATAACTATTGTGGAGTAGTTTTTGCACTGAAGGTTATAATTGTGCTATGTTGGTTGCTAATTGACTTAACACACCCAAAATGTTAGGAACTTGGTAATCTTCCACTGAAAGCTGACTCCTTAGTATTTGGCTAACTGCCGACTAATATCAACTGCCTAGTAGTTCTACTGCACTCCAATAGAAATCTAAAGAAATCTTATGAACTTCTCAAGAACTTCTGCCGTTAACTTCCTTTTAACTCTTGTTAATATAGGAGGGAATGTCCATTATCTGAGGAATAGATGTGTTTCCCCATAACAATAACATCCATTGAGCTTTCTATTTTTATCAAACTGATAATTTGTATTATTTAGATAAAATCTTTTGGATTATCCTCTACATCTTTATGGCTTACCATTCCATTCTCTCCCATTTTATATATATATATATATGAATTATTTTGAACATTATTTTTACCGATACTCATATTTAAGTAGATATTCTGTTTTTAATTAAACAGTATTTTTATATTTATATCTACCGGCCTGATTATATATATATATATATATATATATATATATATATATATAAATTAACCTAGTGAGCCAACAAACCTACCAAGGTTTTACCTAAACGGATCTTCAGGGAAGGCTGGCTACAGAGGAAAATAACAATGACAAGATAAAAGGAACTCAATAACCCACGTGACCAAAAAAAAAAAAGGAAGACACCAAATGCAAAAGGGGGGGGGACTTTTATTAAGAAACATAAACATTTCAAAAAATAAAAATAAAAAAATAAAAAGCGCCAACTAGTGAAGATGGAAACCTAAACCTACTAACGACAACAAAAGAAAATAAGGGAAAAGGCAAACCTACCAAGCATTCCTAATTCACAAGCCAAGACTTCGTATGTCTGCACTTATTAAGTATTTCTTTTTTAGAATTCAATAAATTTATATATATAAATGTTTGATTAAAATGTTTTGTATTTCCAAGTGCTTTTGGTTATACATTCAGTAGTTATCAAGAATGATTAAATTTGAACTGAATGTATTGATTATTTTATACATCTAGAGTTATCAGAATGCATGATAATTGCTAAAAGTATAGCCAAAATTGCTTGGACATAAAACCACTTAAAAAATTTCAACATAATTTATGTCTGGAATGGAAAACAAAATTATTAGAACAAAAATTAAAAAAAACAACTTAATCACATTATCTTGTCTGTTATTTTTAATGAAACTTGTATAAAAGAATGATTGCTGCCCAAATACAGAATTTTATATATATGAAAGAAGTATGTAAAATATTCAAAAACATCTTTCTTAAACTGGGACATTTTATTTAATGCAAATTTTAAAATTTTTATAAGTATCTCAAGAAATTGGAGTCTGTCTGCAGTTTCTATTGTTGGTTTCCAAAAACCTGATGCAAAGAATTAAAAAATGAGAATAATTAATTAGAAACAAAGAAAAGAGTGCAGAACAGTTCTATAATAATGACAGTGAATGCTGAACAATCTCCTTGCAGATGTAGAGATGTAAGAGACTCAGGTAACAGAAACAAAGGAAATGTTGTTGAACGGTTATATAATATCAGTCCTCTTAGATGGCTGTGAATGCTGAACATTCTTCTCACAGCTGAAGAAGAGACTTTAAGAGTCTTAAAGAATGGGTTTAGTAAAGGTTTGTGATAATGTTTTTGACATGTGTTTATAGTTGGAATAATTTTTATCAGGATTCTCTTGAAGTATTTTCTACATAAAGAACTATGTTCCTTTATAATTAGTATGTTATTTGTAAAATCAAAGTGTTGTACTGCCAAGGTGAAAAGATGATACCCTGAAATTGTGTGCTGAGTATCTACAGCATATCCATGTTAAAGGTTATTAATACAAATAAGACAAACACCAGAAGACAACAACAGTAGAAGAGAGGAGAAATAAGGTCGTTAGAGTTGCAGAGAGCACCATCTGATAATAATCGTCAATGACACTACGAAATCCCAGACTGCCATTAGTCTTTATTTTTATAGATACCTTGGTCCACAGACCATTCCATCTTGAGAGCACTAGAGGAGTTTTAGTTATGGTCAACACAAAGTTATGGTCAGTTGTGTTTCTGACTATGGAAAGTGAGTTTAATTGGTTTCCCCCATCTTCTGCAAGTCAGCATGTGGTCAAACTCCAAATATAAAAAACTTTATTAGCATTTGAATCCTGCGTAGACAAACTAGAATTATTTAATTCTGATTATTGCTAGTTTCTCTTCTAGGCATAATTTACAGTTTTTGTTACTGATGCTGTGTACTGGTGCTTTTTTTCTATTTCCCATTTAATTTTGGTAGTAATGTTATTTTCTTTCTGGTTCCATATATATTTTGATAGTGTTGTGTTGTTTTTGCATTTTTCTGTGTTGAATGATGTTTTTGATTATACACATTTATTTTAAAGAATGTTTCTGTTGCTCTTTTCATTTGTGCTGATATTATTTGTCACGGGATGCTGAAGGTAACATCAATTAGCAAAGTGACAAACTTACTTATATTAATTCTGTATGTGTGTGTATATATATATATATATATATATATATATATATATATAGCATAATGATGATCCACGTATACTGTCTTAATATGTAAAAGAAAAACTACTAAAAAGTTGTAAGTTTAAAAATGTATTTTTTGACAGTATTTATTTATTTCTATTATTACATACAGGCTAGGGTTAAATAGGGACTTAGGTGTTTTGAATCTTTATAAATATTTCAATAGTTAAACATTTTTTAGATACACTTTAAAAAGTTTTCTTGAAAACAACATTTAAAAGTATTATTAAAGATAGGTTTACGTTTACAAATATTAAAAAACACTATCGCTTTCTACGTCACATGATGTAAACATTTCTCGACGAACGCTCTCGTGGCGAACACTTCTAGTTTAAATTTTAAAATCATTTGTTTCTAATGAAAGGCTGAGGCCGGTCTGAAATATCAAATATCTAAACTTATTTATAAATGGAACTTTGTGTGTGTATCTGTTGCCTATAGATTCTGAAACAGCTGAACCGATTTTCTTGAAAATTTACACAGTTGCACTATAAGCGTCTGCGAGTGTTCTTAGCTAAGTTTTGTGTCAAGGTACCCCCAATAAATATCGAAAATCGGTAATTGAAAAAATCGGGTTATAGAAGGAGTGGTCCAATTTTAATCAAATTTGATACACTCATAGACAAAGACATCAGAAATGATATTCAGAAGTTTCAAGGTTGCAGTTCTTACAATAGTGCAGAAAATCGATAATATATATATAAAAGCTTTCATTACACCCGAGCAATGCTGAGCTTTAGTGCTAGTACATACATAAAACAATCTATATATTCAATTAAAAGTAAAATAAAATTCATTCTTAATAATGACTAACAGTATAGCCAAAAGTGCTTGGATAAATAAAACATTTGGACAGTTTTTATATAATTCATGTTCTGAAAAAAAAATAATGGGAAGAGGTTTTTAACTTAGCTGAGCAGTGTTATTTTTGTCATGCTGACTTAAAAGTTTCGGGAAGGTAATTTGATACACTCATAGACAAAGACATAAAAAATGATATTCAGAAGTTTCAAGGTTGCAATTCTTACAATAGTGCAGAAAATCAATAATATATATATTTAAAAGGCAAGATGTTTGTGTGTGTGTGTCTGTTTATCTGTCTGTATGTTTTTTATACAAATCTACAATTTTTATCCGATTCTCACCAAACTTCACACAAATATTCTGTAGGCTGAGTCTGAGCTGCAGGACCATGGATTAGTTTTAAAGCTTTTATTATACCCGAGCAACGCTTGGCTATACTGCTAGTTTTTTTTTTTTTTAATCATATCACCCCGAGCAAGGCGGTAACGTCACTGATGTGCAGGGAGCTATGTAATAGTGAGAAGATTGGAAAAGAGAAAGCTGGAAACCACATCCTAAACAGGGAACAAGGGATGAGCCTCTTCACCTGTTCAATAGACGTGGGTTGAGTGTGAACCGGGCGATAGTTTAGTATATCTACTCCAGTTGAAAAAAAAAAGTGAGAAGATTGGCAAAGAGAAAACCGAAAACCACATCCTAAACAGGGAACAAGGGATAAGCCTCTTCACCTGTTCAATAGACGTGGGTGGAGTGTGAACCGGGCGATAGTTTAGTCTATCTTTTCCCAGTGATAATAAAATAAAAAGTCTAATTCTACAAAGAAGAAGAAGAAACCATTTCCATGACATAATAGAAATAAGTAAATACTGTAAAAAAAAAAATACATTTTTAAATTATATATATATATATAGTGAGAAATTCTATGGTTTTACATCAAAAGCAAGGAGAGCATACCATGCCTACTGCAGGTTCACTGATAGTTGATAAGACTGATAGAGAACAGACGAATTCTGTAGCTGCAGGCGATGGTCTGATAATTGAAAGTAACTCTAGTTTTATTGTATGACTTCTTCTTTCTTGCAGCTTTGGCTTGGATGACATTTTTTTGTCCAATCTGCCTGTCAGCCACTGCAGTTACTAATGGCAATAGCCGATACCCCAACAGCTGAGTCTTTTCAGGGAGTTACTTAGATCTCTTGTGATGCAATGAATATCGGCTCGGAATGAGAAATCGGGGTGTTGAGTTCGAATTCCAGTTGAATTCCTTGCATTCACTTATGTATAAACACTCTTGGGAAAGGTATTAATCTGTCTCTTCCCTCCAGTTATGGGTTAAATAACAGGACAGATTGGGTTCTATAGCCTTGGTTGGCAACCAATCTACTGCAAAAAGCAATGGCAACCTACTGTGGGATAATCTTTTGCCCAGTCAGTCATGTCTTGAAAGAGACATGATAGCCCAAGTGTGTATCACATATGACACTTAACTGACTGACTTGCATATACTTCCTAATATTTTATCCATCTTGTTCATCTACTTTTGCGGTTTATGGCCATATCATGTTGAATACACTGTTTCTCGCACGATCACCAAAGTTAAGCAACGTTGAGCCTGGTCAGTACTTAGATGGGTGACTGCTTGGGGATACCAGGTGCTGTAAGCGTTTAGTGATGAATGTGCGTTGTGGTGCAGTGGATAGCAGCTTGGAAAGAGAAATCAGTGAGCTGAGTTTGAATTCCAGTTGAATACCCTGCATTCACTTAAGCACTGGTACTCTTGGGAAAGGTATTAATCCATCCCTTCCCTCCAGTTATGGGTTAAATAACAGGGTAGGACTTGGGGACTCTGCCCTTTAAAAACAAATCCCAATGAATCTTGACACTCGAAAAAAAAAATTTTACTCGACACAAAATTTATATAAAAACAACAATAAATTGTTGAAAGAAAAAGGTATTACCAGCAATAAATAAAATTTAGTTGGCAATAAATGACCTGCCGAGGTTGATATGCCATAAAAACAAAACAACCAACTAAATCATCTACTTTTGTGTTTTTTATGTAGACTAGCAGTATAGTCCGGCATTGCTCGGGTGTAATGAAAGCTTTAAAACTAATCCATGATCCTGGACTCTTTGGATGTTGGCACGAAAGACTAAAAAGCAATAATTGTTTCCAGTTAAAGCAAAACCGTAGACTGAAAGAAAAATGAATGGATGTAAGTCACATTTTGATTTTCTGGTATTGATATCAAATTTTCTGCACTATTGTAAGAACTGCAATTTTGAAACTTCTGAATATCGTTTCTTATGTCTTTGTCTATGAGTGTATCAAATTTGATTAAAATTGCACCACTCCTTCTATAACCCGATTTTTTTGATTATCGATTTTCAATTTATCAGGGTTATCTTGACACATAACCTAGCTAAGAGCACTCGCAAACGCTTATAGTACAACTGTATAAATTTTCATGAAAATTGGTTCAGCTGTTTTGGAGTCGATAGGTAACAGTCACACATATACACACACACACACACACACACACACACACACAGATTTAGATATTAACCTTTTTCCTTGCTTTACAATGCAAGCTATTGTGTGCAATATGGCTACAATTTAGGCATTTTTTATTCCGGTTAGGATAGTCTTTATATCAATATAATATAATATAATAATAATATAATATAATATAATAATAATAATATAATATAATAATACATAACCAAAGCAAATTGTGTTGTTTCTGTTTTGATTGGTTTGATTTAGATGGAGAAATGAATTGTTTTTTCTTTTTGTATATGTTTTTATGTGAGTTATGTCAGATTCCTCAATATTTTTCGAATCTTAGCATATGTTTACAAATCTTTGACAATTCTCTGCTAATTGTTGGAGAGCAAGTTTTGGCTCATTTTCCAATTTATTTAGAAGTCTCATTCTAATTTCAGTGCCTTTAGCTGAAATGAGCCCCTGAACAAGTATCAGACACTTGAAATTATTTGCACTAACTCTGATAGTTTGAAATCATTGCAATGCTTGTTCACAATCAAACTGAACGTTGTGAAATCTTCACTGTCTTTTCTGGTTAAATTCGTGCGCTTTCCTCTCTTATTTAAGAGTAAAGTTTTAAGACTAAAACTTTTCTAAGAAGTTTAACTGCTTCAATGAATGTCAATTTGCTTGTTTTACAGTCCTTTACTCATGATGAAACACTGACAATAGAAATATTTTTCAATGCATTGATTTGAAAATATTTTTTTTATATATTTTATATGAAGAATCAAAAAGATAAAGCGCAGACCACCTACCCTACTGTTTAATATTCTACTGTTTCTAAGGTCTGCTGAAAAAAACAAATAAGTTCTGTTTGGACATAATTTGGAAACTAGGTTTGGGTTAAAGCTTTTCAGCAGCCACTCATAAATATATCTATTAAGAATTGAATGCCTGTAATGGCTAGATTGGCAATTATATTTCACTATTTTACTGTTGAACTAGTGTTATATACATACCTATGAATATTAATGGGCATGTCCCAGTCCTCATAAAAGTGTTGAACACTATGGTGAGTGAGAAATATTACTGTCTAGCATTTTATGACTAGCAGTGAAGATCTACTTCATGCAAATGGCAAGTATTTTGTTGATGTTATAAAGACTACTATTTCATTTTCATTATAAAGACTACTATTTCATTTTCATTATAAAGACTACTATTTCATTTTCATTATAAAGACTACTATTTCATTTTCATTATAAAGACTACTATTTCATTTTCATTATAAAGACTACTGTTTCATTTTCATTATAAAGACTACTGTTTCATTTTCATTATAAAGACTACTATTTCATTTTTCATTATAAAGACTACTATTTCATTTTTCATTATAAAGACTATTTCATTTTCATTATAAACATGTTTCATTTTCATTATAAAGACTACTGTTTCATTTTCATTATAAAGACTACTGTTTCATTTTCATTATAAAGACTACTGTTTCATTTTCATTATAAAGACTACTGTTTCATTTTCATTATAAAGACTACTGTTTCATTTTCATTATAAAGACTACTGTTTCATTTTCATTATAAAGACTACTGTTTCATTTTCATTATAAAGACTACTGTTTCATTTTCATTATAAAGACTACTGTTTCATTTTCATTATAAAGACTACTATTTCATTTTCATTATAAAGACTACTATTTCATTTTCATTATAAAGACTACTGTTTCATTTTCATTATAAAGACTACTGTTTCATTTTCATTATAAAGACTACTGTTTCATTTTCATTATAAAGACTACTGTTTCATTTTCATTATAAAGACTACTGTTTCATTTTCATTATAAAGACTACTATTTCATTTTCATTATAAAGACTACTATTTCATTTTCATTATAAAGACTACTGTTTCATTTTCATTATAAAGACTACTGTTTCATTTTCATTATAAAGTCTACTGTTTCATTTTCATTATAAAGACTACTGTTTCATTTTCATTATAAAGACTACTATTTCATTTTCATTATAAAGACTACTGTTTCATTTTCATTATAAAGACTACTATTTCATTTTCATTATAAAGACTACTATTTCATTTTCCAACCTTCATTTTAGTATTTTCTCATTCAGCAACCTTTTTAAGTTAAAACAACTAGCTAGATGCAACTGCTGCTTTAACAGTTTGTCTTCTCGCACTTTTCGCTTGTGAAACTCCCTTCTGACTTCTTTCTTTCCTGCCAACTACAATCTTCAAAAATTTAAATTCAGTGTCAGTCACCATCTTTCTGAACCCTGTTCCTTTATTTCACTTCTTCTCTAAAATCTTTTTTTTCTTTTTTACTTTCTGTCACTATCTAGTAGAATTATTTCCTTGCTTGGGGTAAATGATTAAAAGAATAAATTATTTACATTGTTTTGACTGTTTACATGGCAATAAAGATGAGGATATCAGTCCAAACAATGTAAATACTGCCTCATCTCAGAAGTATAGACAAATATAAATAAATAAATGAATTGCCAATGTGTATTTGGAGTGGAAATAAAGAATTAGATGTGCAGTGTGGTGCAGTAAATATCAGCTCAGAATGAGAAATCTGAGAGCCAGGTTCAAATTCCAGTTGAATTTGTTACATCAACATCTGCACAAATACCCCTGGAAAGGTTTAAATCCATCACTTTTCCCTCCTGCTTTGGGTTAAATAGCAAGACAAATTTGGTACTATAGCCTTGGTTGGCAACCAGTCTACTGCAGGAAGTCATATCTCTTTCATGAATATGATCACCCAAGCATGTATCATGTATGACTCTTAACTTACTGAAATAAAGAATCAAGCTTAGTATGTACTGTTGACTTGTTCCATGATTCAGGTACCTTTTTTCTTTGAATGTAAACTAGCAAGGTGCAACTGCCACTTCTACACTAACAGTTTTTTTTCTTGTACTTTTCACCTGTGGAACTTTCTTCTGATTTTTTTTCAGCAGCTCAGGTATTGCTGGCCATTATTTTATTTTCTAAGTTTTTTTTTTTTTTTTTTGCTGAGTTCTAAGGAAAATGGATCAAACAGTAACTGAGCATTACTAAATAAGAACTATGTGGCATATCCATTGACAGTCAGTCAGTCAGTCAAGTACCATACGTGATATATACTTTGGGCAATCATGTCACTTTTGAGACATGACTGTCTAGGCAGAAGATTATCCCACAGTAGATTGCCATTGCTTTTTGTGGTAGACTGGTTGTCAGCCAAGGCTATAAGTCCCAATCTTTCCTGCTATTCAACTCATAGCTGTAGAAAGAAGTGGTGAATTATATTATTATAAATAGTAATTAGTGGGGATCAGTTTACTACGTCATGACAACAGAAAACAGATCCCCCATTTTATACCCAGTAGAAACTTTGATTATGCTTCCAACTATTCATTCAATTCAGTGCCATACGTGATACACACTTGGGCGATAATATCTCTTTAGAGACATGACTGACTGGGCAGAAGATTATCCCGCAGTAGACTGCCATTGCTTTTTGCAGTAGACTGGTTGCCAGCTAAGGCTATAGAACCCAGTTTGTTTTATTATTTAACACATAACTGGATTGAAGAGATTGATTAATACTAAGGGTATTTGTGTGTAAGTGAATGCAAGATTTCAACTGGAATTCAAAATTGGCACCCCGCTTTCTCATTCCAAGCCGATATCTACTGCACCACAATGCACATCCATGACAGTGGTTAGCTGAATAAGAACAATCTATAAGATAATAGCCAAAATGTTGTAACAGCAACAAAGATTAGGACAATAATCTTGTGCAAAGAATTTAATTTTAAAAAATTTTTCTTTTTATAATCATTTAATTCCAAGCAAGACAGAAATGCCACTAGTGCACAGTGGGGTTACAGTGAGAAAAAAAAAGTACAGGGGATGTCAAAGATGAGAGATAGATGGGAATTGAGTAAATAAAAGATGGCAATTGACACTGCATTTAAACTTTTAGATATAGTAGCTATCGGGAAAGCAAGTAAATGAAAGTGAGTTCCACAAATAGGAAGTGCGAGAAAAGAAGCTGTTAGAAGAGATGGTTACATTGGGTGGGATTTTCATGTATGAATAACTACACATGGCCTGGGTACCAGAGAAAAAAAGCTCGTCAGAGCAGTTTCCATGAAAATGCTTGCAGAAAACATGGAAGAAAGCCATATCCCATATGTGTTTATAAATTCTAATTATCAGTTGTTTTTTTTGTTGTTGTTGTTTTAAGCTTAACTTTTGTATGCAATTTTAAAAATTTTCATCGAGTTCAAGCCATGCAAGCCAATAAAGCCATTAATATATAAGGGGTGACTGGATGGGGAAGATTTAGAAAACTGAAACATTACTAAGGAGTGAGAATAAATAAAGAGTAATCATAAAAGGATGCTGTGGATATCATGGATTGAACATGTGAGCATTGATGAGGTCTTGGAAAGGATGGAAATGAAAAGGAAATTAATACCGAGCATCAGGAAGAGACAAAATTCCTGGGACATGCAATGAGAAAGGAGGGCTTAAAAAACCTGATACTAAGAGGCCAGATAGAGGGTAAAAAGAAACAGGAGAATGCAGCGGATAACATATTTGAAGGGCTTGAGCAGGTGGATGACAGAACAAGGGTTGTGTGATGTAACAGGAGAAAGCGTGCTAAGAGCCACCAGGGATAGTGAGACATGGAAAGCCATGATTGCCTACGTCCTGAAATGACAGGGCATATAGAAGAAGAAGAAGAATCAGAAGGACAGTAGTTAGCAATTGACATTGCATTTAAATTTCAACTGTAAGTTGAGGAGACCTTGCCACCAATCTAATACTGCACTTAAATTCATCAAGTTTAGTTACCATAGTTAAGAGTTCATTCAAGCAATATGAAAGTATTTATAGAAAAGATATAGGGAGGCACTTTTATGGTTAGGGAACAGTGACTGAAACTAAGACCAATAATATTGCAGATTTTTTTTTTAAAAACATGACACTGAGGGAATTAGAAGATATGTGAGGATTAATTATAAAGTATTGAAGAAAGGACTAAGTATCAATGACAAGAAAATAGAATGTATGGTTGTTAGTAAAAGAATAATCTTAAAGTGTGAATTGCAAATTGGAGAGACCAATTAAGTACAAAAATTGAAATATTTGGGGGCGAGTGCTGGATGACGTGTGAAGAGACTTCAAGCAACAGAAAAGTGATTCTGTAGTAGGAAACTAAGAATACCGTGGACCAGTTATGTTAGCAAGAAGAATGTTTTGTAGGAAATAGAAAGAAATAATACTTACATGTAATATCAGGAAGAGTTGAAATTTCTATAGGGCATAATAAGGGAGGACGGAAGAAATATCCAATACTCAAGACAGATTGAAGGCAAGAAGGACAGAGAAAAACAATGCGTAACCCACTTTGTTCAAATTCCTGCTGAATTCATTGCATTCACTTACATGCAAATACCCTTGGGAAAGGTATTAATCCATCTAATCCTTCCAGTTATGGGTTAAATAACAGGACAGATTGGGTTCTATAGCCTTGGTCGGCAACCAGTCTACCACAAAAAGCAATAGCAGAAATGGATGACAGAATAAGGATTAAAAGATTGAAGGCAAGAGGGACAGAGGAAAACAATGTATAACCTACCTAGAGAGCTTGAGTAAATGGATGGCGGAACAAGGATTAGGAGATTGAAAGCAAGAGGGACAGAGGAAAACAACGCATAACCTACCTAGAGAGCTTGAGTAAATGGATGGCAGAACAAGGATTAGGAGATTGAAAGCAAGAGGGACAGAGGAAAACAACTCATAACCTACCTAGAGAGCTCGAGTAAATGGATGGTGGAACAAGGATTAGAAGATTGAAGGCAAGAGGGACAGAGGAAAACAATGCATAACCTACCTAGAGAGCTTGAGTAAATGGATTGCAGAAAAAGGATTAGGAGATTGAAGGCAAGAGGGACAGAGGAAAACAACGCATAACCTACCTAGAGAGCTTGAGTAAATGAATGGTGGAAGAAGGATTAGGAGACAAATTTTATTAAGAGATAAGGACAAGATATTGTAGAGAGGCATGATTGCCTACATCCTGAGGGAACACAGCACATAAAAAAGAATATTTAGGAAGAAGTCATTCATTTTGATGAGTCGTTTCTTGTGCTTAATAAGTTATTTGATGTCAGGTGGAAATTTAATTTCACCAAGTTGCTTTAGAAGTCGCAATGTTACATTAAATGACTTATTTGATGACAAGCGAAACTTACTAAAACGCTTAATACTCTCTTTTCGTTATAGTTAATAGAACATGCTTAAACACTCACATATACATGCAGTCTCATATATTCACACTTCTGTCAGATTTTCACTTTACCCACTGATGTGTGTGTGATTAAAGTTGTATGAGAATCCGATAAAATGGCAAATATGCAAATAGACAATTTAGAGAAAACATCTATTTTGACATGTTTTACTGGCGTCATTAGAAAAAAAAATCTTGTGAAATAAAATTTTTCTATTTTTTTTTCCTTTTCTTTTCTAATGACATTGGTTCATCAACAAAACCTGTCAGTATAGGCCTGAGAAATTGCCGTATATACTTACTACATATAATACACATCAATAGCAATTTGTTGGTTTCAATCCTTATTGGTAATGACTGCAAATACTTCCTT
The DNA here is from genome assembly GCA_037127315.1 of Ascarosepion bandense. Lineage (NCBI taxonomy): Eukaryota > Metazoa > Mollusca > Cephalopoda > Sepiida > Sepiidae > Ascarosepion > Ascarosepion bandense. The sequence goes on from JBBBDQ010001162.1 coordinate 1,155,325, forward strand.
TCCCCCAATTTATAATCAGATGCATACAAATGCATGCTGGGATTTCTTATAAATTGGAGTAAAATTTTCATGATAATCTATTCTAGCTTTCATTGAGTAACTTATTGCAGCAAATCTAACTTTGAACTGTTCACTATTAGTGTTATTAGTTTTAATAGTGCAGTAATCAAGGGTACTCTACTAAGCCTTTGGAAGGCTGAGCAGAGTATTGAGAAGCAGAAAAATTTTATTAGAAACAAAGAGTACTGGGTTGTTATGTGATATCTGTCCGTCAGTATGGCAGTGAATGTTGGATAATCTTACTAAAATGAAGGAAAGACTTGAACCAACAGAAATGTGGTTCTACAGAAGGATGCTAAGGATACTATAGACCAAACATGAGCAATGACAGTTTTGGAGAGGATAGAAACAAAAAGGAAACTTTATACTTAACCCATTTTAACCTAGTGTCCTCATTTGACAACAGCATAAAAAACTGTAAAAAAAATAATTGGTAAAAATCATTATATAGAACCATTATTTTATATAGGTAGTGAGGACATACTGATTTATCAATAAAATTACCTTCCAAATATTGCCTGGTTGGAAGAAAAATTCTTGTGATTTGGAAATGAATTTAATGTTCTAAAACCTGGGGACACTGGGTTAAAATGGGTTAACATCAGGAAAAGGTAGCTGAAGTTTCTGTAACATGTAATGAGGAAGGAGGGCTTGGAGAATCTAATATTCACAGAACAGATAGAGGGAAAGAGAGACAGGGAAAACAATGCATGACATGCTTGATGGGCTTGAGCAAATAGATAGCAGAGCAGGGTTTGGGAGAGGTAACAAGAGAAAGGCTGTTGAGTGCTACAAGGGATAGGGAGATGTAGAAGGCCATGATCGCCTATGTCCTGAAGGGACATGGCACCATGAAAAAGAATGAAAGAATAAAAGCCAATTTGAGGGTGCTGAATTTGAAACATTACCTCACTTTTTCTTGGTTAGCTACCATTTTTGCTGTAAAGAAATGCCTCATTCTTGGAAAAAAAAAAAGGAAGCATTTTTTTCATTTGTTTTCTGTATGCGTGATATTGACTGATGGCAATATTTCTCGAAGTAAAGTTATAGAAACCTCTCAATTCATATTTAAACCAGTAAATATTGGCCTGCTTATTGAGAAATACAATTTTTTCAATAACAATCAGACCTTAAATCTTTAAAAAAACATGATTGAATATACCAAGACCAACAAGTATTTTCATCAAATCATTTGATAAACTAACAACAGAAATAAAACTTTCTTGAACATAAGAACTATGGTAAAAATGTTTTCTTTCTTGATTGTCTGACATGTTCAATGTTATTTAAGTCCATTTTGATATTCCAGTAGTAGTCAGCTATCATTCGTTTGTCTCATCATCCCTGGTTGTGTTCTTCCATTGTTTTGATATTCCGATGGAATTGTTCGCTATGCTTATCACTGACATAGCTGCAATTATCCAGAAATTTATCTACATGGCTATGTAAAAAATGAACCATAATACTTATGTTCGTGCATTACTTATAAAGTGTATTCATTAATTTTGGTGATAAATTTTACAAATTTGGTACTGATATTTTAAAATCTTTGACTTAAAAACACTTTTTTTTTTTCTTATAAAAATAGTTTTTTCCAGGTGGCTGACATGAATTGCTTGGCCTACTTGAAAATTGATGGGTTTCTACAATCTTTATAAACTAAATGTTGCAATCAGCCAAGATGGTAAATTGATTTTTTTTCCAAAACTGAGCAATTAAAGAAAAAACAACAGGAAACTATAAAAATCTAAGGTCATTTTCAGAGTCTGCACCATTGAATTAGCTAAAAAAACTTGGCCTCAAAAATCAGGTTGTCCATTATAATATTTAAGTAATAGTATCTGTTAGTTTAATAGACATAAATCCATCACAAATATATCATGAAAATAATGTAAAAAAATGTATGAACTCTCTTCTTTTTCTATGTGCCCTGTCCCTTCGATCATGGTTTTTCACGTTTCCCCATCCCTGGTGGCTTTGAGCACGCCTTCTCCTGTTACACCATGCAACCCTCGTTCTGATTAGGTCCTTCAAATATGTTATCCGTTGCTTTCTCCTGTCTCTTTTTCCCTCTATCTAGTCTGTTAGTATCAGATTCTTCAAGCCCTCCTTCCTCATTGCATGTCCCAGGAACTTCAGCTTTCTCTTCCTGATGCTCAGTATTAATTTCCTTTTTGTTTCCATCATTTCTAAGACCTCATCATTGCTCACATGCTCGATCCATGATATTCACAGCATCCTTATGTAGAACCAAATTTCAGTTGCTTAAAGTTTTTCCTTAATCTTTGATGATATTGTCCAGCATTCACTGCCATATTGAAGAACAGACAGGACATAGCAATCCAGTACTCTCTTCCTTGTAACCCTCTTAATGCCAACAAAAGGATGCCTTCTTAGAACTTATTGCCTATAGATACTTGTGTCAATACATTGATTTATGTGTATTTCTCTGCTCATATTTTCCTTTTTTAATAGGATTTAAATTTCTTTAAATCTGACAAGTGAGGAGCAATAACTGAATTTATAGTAGTTTTTTATAATTTCTACTTTTTGTATTCCAATGACTGTAGGTACCAAGCACATCTTGAAAGCCAAGTTTGCCTTATCATCAAACCCATATATTGGAGAGAATAAATGGATTCTTTTTACAATATTTAAATTTCCTTAAGTTTGTACAAGTGAGGAGTAATAACTATACTTGTAGGGTACTAGCAGTATAGCCTGGCGTTGCTCGGGTGTAATGAAATCTTTGAAACTAATCCATACTCCTGGAGCTCAGACTCTTTGGGCGTTGACATGAAAGACTAAAAAGCAATAGTTGTTTCCAGTTAAAGCGAAACTGTAGACTGAAAGAAAAATGAATGGATATAAATCAAATAATGATTTCCTGATATCAATATCAAATAAGTTTTTTTTGTTGTAAACTGAATTTTGAAGGCTAAATAAGTCCTCTGAGTAAATGGTATCATGACTGAGACTAAGAACTACAATTATCCTTACTTAGAGCCAAACCTGAAGCAAAAACTAAAATAAAAAGGCTGAAAAACTGATTTTGATCAGACCCGGTATATATTATTGATTTTCTGTGCTATTGTAAGAACTGTAACCTTGAAACTTCTGAATATCATTTTTTTATGTCTTTGTCTATGAATGTATCAAATTTGATTAAAATCGAACCACTCCTTCTATAACAAGATTTCTTTCGATTTTCGATATTTATCGGGGGTACCTCAACACAAAACCTAGCTAAGAACACTCGCAGATGCTTAGAGTACAACTGTGTAAATTTTCAAGAAAATCGGTTCAGCTGTTTTGGAGTCTATAGTTAACGGACACACACACAGAGACAAAGTTCCATTTATAAATAAGTTTAGATTTGTGTGTAATTGAATGTAACAAATTCAACTTGAATTTGAACTCGGATCTTCAATTTCTCATCCTGAGCTGATATCTATTAGACCACAATGCACATACCTACCTCCCCAAAATACCTTCCATATAATGGTGAGACATTTACTAGATGAAGACACCAGTACCACTGAGGTCCTTACTATTATATGGGATGGGATGTGTGTGTGTGTACAGCCCATAGCTGGCGGAAGAAGTGAGATTGATTATTACCTTTCGAAGGGTATGAAAGTGAATGCAGCAAATTCAACTGGAATTTGAACTAAACTCTATGATTCCATATTCAAGGCCGATAGTCATTTCACCCCAATGAACATACAATCTTCAAAAATTTAAATGCAGGCTTAATTGCTATCTTTTATTCTATCTTCCCTATATCCAATCTTTTCGCTTACTTTCACACTTTGTAACCCCCTGCATACTAGTGGCATTCCAGCCTTGCATTGAAATGATTTAAAACAAAAAATAAAATAAAAATATGTAGATAATTCCGTAGGAGTACAAAGCAAAATCTTTCTGTTTGTCAGTTTTTTTTTTTTTTTCAATCATATCACCCCGAGCAAGGCGGTAACACCACTGATGCGCAGGGGGCTACGTAAGAGTAAAAAGGTTGGAAAAGAGAAAGCCAGAAACCACATCCTAAACAGGGAACAAGGGATGAGCCTCTTCACCTGTTCAATAGACGTGGGTGGAGTGTGAACCGGTCGATAGTTTAGTCTATCTGGAGTTAATAGGTTTCCATAATTTTCTCATGGATGACAGCTGATGATGGCTGAAATGTGTGAACAACAGAAAATGTTCTTTCTTTTTTTCTTTTTTACTCCAAGCGAAGCGATAATTTTATTAGAACATAGAGTTTTATAGGAAGTGAAAAAGAATGACAAGATCAAGGGGAATATTGATGATAGGATTAAAAAAGAAGACAGTTCAAAAAGACAGAAAAAAAAAAACAATTCACTAGTACACGAAGGTTTACAGGGGCTGAAAATGAATGAGAAAATAGAAAATAGGGAGCATTGAGGAAAGGAGAAAAAAGAAAAGGGTCAAGAAAACAGAAGAAGGGTGATGGGAGAGAAGTTTGAGCCCCTGAACAAATATTTCTTATATTGGGAAGGAGTGGTCCGATTTTAATCAAATTTGATACACTCATAGACAGATATAAGAAATGATATTCAGAAGTTTCAAGGTTGCAGTCTTACAATAGTGCAGAAAATCGATAACATATATATATAAAAGGCAAGATGTTTGTGTGTGTGTCTTTTTATCTGCCTGTATGTCTGTATTTTTCTCAGCTCTTTTATTTTAGTTTTTGCTTCGGTTTGGCTCTAAGTAGGTATTATTGTAGTCCTTAGTTTCAGCCATGATACCATTTACTCAGAGGACTTATTTAGCCTTCAAAATTCAGTTTACAACAAAAAAATATATTTGATATCAATACCTGGAAATCAAAATTTGACTTACATCCATTCATTTTTCTTTCAGTCTACGGTTTCGCTTTAACTGGAAACAACTATTCCTTTTTAGTCTTTTGTGCCAATGTCCAAAGAGTCTGAGCTTCAGGACCATGGATTAGTTTTAAAACTTTTATTACACCCAAGCAACAAGCAATGCTGGGCTATACTGCTAGTTATGAATAAGTTGGAAATTAGATTGGATGTTGGTTTATTTTTTAAATTAATTCATTACCATTAAAATTACCTAATATAAATTATGTTACAATGTGTTATTTTTGCTGTTATGATAAACTCACAAAGAGAAATTTTATCCAAATTAAAACATTAATTTTTGTTCTTTTACTAAAAAAAAAAAAAAAAGAGAACACACTTGGAAAATAGAAATAAAAATGAATTTTCAATTTCATGAAATGAAATATTGCAAATACTTCTTATATTCCTAAAATTATATCACATTTTTGTGACTTAATGAAATATTTTCTTTTTTTACTTAATTTCTTGTGAGCAAGCAAAGATTGTTTTGATTTGTTGTGAGGTTCCAAGTACAGGTAAATTGTTTCTGTACCAGAATGGTGTGGGTAATCACCCCATCTACCACCTCTTATGCAAAACTTGTCAATGTCACACTTCTAAAATACAGGTATAGAACTGCATAATAGCCTTTTACATGACAATCCTTGTGGGGGTTTTATACATCTTGGTGTTAAATATATACACACTGATTAGCTTTGTATCGCATGAAAACATAAATATGGATCACCAATATAGACAATTATTATATATATGTTATTTTTTAATAAATAGCCATATTTAAATACACCCTCTGTTTATTTATTAAATAGTATATATATTTTCATCTGCTGGCCTGAATTATCGAGCAATTTTAGAGAAAAATATTGACTCCATTTGCATGTTTTATATATATTTTCATCTGCTGGCCTGAATATTCGAGCAATTTTAGAGAAAAATATTGACTCCATTTGCATGTTTTATATATATATATATAGTGTAAACTTATCACTATACTCGTATCGAAAAAACCTCCGTGTATATATGCGAAAGGAAAAAATGGTTGTAAAAAAAGAAAGAGCTTAGTACGTGAACATCAGTCAAAGTACGTAGCCCAAAGAAAAAACCTGAGATGAGTAATCTATAACAAAAAAAGTGCTCATTACATAAGCAGAGCAGAAAAAAGTAAATAACCTAAAGAGCCAACAAACCTACCAAGGTTTCACCTCACCGGGATCTTCAGGGAAGGTTGGCTAAAGTGGGTACAGATAACGACAAGATATAGAGAACTCAATAACCCATGTGACCAAAACAATGCCTTTATTATTATTATTATTATTATTATTATTATTTTTTTTTTTTTTTTTTTTTTTTCTTTAGATTTTAGTTTTCTATTCCATTTTTGGTTTTCAGTAGAAATCTAAATAAATTATAGATTTAATTAATAGAAATATTCTTATATTCATTTTACAGTTTATAATTACTTTAACTTAAGGAAAGCTAATGCCTAAAATAATAATTCAAATTGAAAAGAAGACATTATGCCCCTGATGATTACATAATATATGAAACCTTGAGTCTTGATTAAAACATCTTTTCCAATCTTCTCACTTTGGTTTCTTTTTTTTCAATTGGAGTAGATAGATCTATCACCCGGTTCACATTCCACCCACGTCTATTGAACAGGTGAAGAGGCTCATCCCTTGTTCCCTGTTGAGGATGTGGTTTCCGGCTTTCTCTTTTGCAGTCTTTTCACTCTTTTCTTTTTTTCTTTTTTTCAATTGGAGTAGATTGACTAACCTATTGCCCGGTTCACACTCCACCCACGTCTATTGAACAGGTGAAGAGGCTCATCCCTTGTTCCCTGTTGAGGATGTGGTTTCCGGCTTTCTTTTTTCCAATCTTTTCACTATTATGTAGCCCCCTGCACATTAGTGGCTTTACCACTTTGCTCGGGGTGATATGATTAAAAAAATAAATATATATATATATATATAATGATAGAATAATTAAAGAACAAAATAGTAAAAGTATCTCAATCTAACATGTTTCACTTTATTAAGCTTCTTCAGAGACCTGTTTAGAAAACAAAAACTGTTCTTTTCTTTTAAACAGATCTCAGAAGCATAATAAAATGAAGCATGTTAGACTGAAAAGAAGTCAGTATGCCTCTGATGATTACATAATATATGAAACCTTGAGTTTTGATTATAACATAATAAATATATATATATATATATATATATATATATATATATATATATAATGATAGAATAATTAAACTTAGACTGAGAAACTTTTCCTACATTTTCTTCACTTATTATATCATCTTGTTGGATTTGAATCCATATATTCAACTCATATATATATATATATATATATATATATATAAAATCATCATCATCATTTATCCATCACACCCAGATGGTGTATAGGGCAGCAACTTCTTGTTGCTGTTTCTGTAACAAACTGTTTTTTACGGAGCAGGGTTGTTAGCCCCGCATCCAGCCCCCAAACCTGGAGGACTGGTGGACCATTCTTGGTTCTTACACTTACAGCACCTGGTATTCCCAAATGGTCAGCCATTTAAGTACTGACCAAGCTCGATGTTGCTTAACTTCGGTGATCGGACGGGAACCAGTGTATTCAACACAATATAGCCATATATATATATATATATATATGTACATGTTAAAATCTCCTCCTCTTTTAGCTGTGCATTGTTAGCTTCGGGTTAGATTCTCAGACCGATACCAATATCAGTTGAGTGTTGATCCCAGCTGGAAGCAATCAAATGTCTAGCCACACTGATGAGCTGTGATACAATGGCACAGGCTTGTATGTGGATGACTATATATACACACTGTAAGCTTGGATGTCTGGGTGATGTAATGGATAATATTTTTGAATTTGAAATTGGAGAGCCGAGTTCCAATTTTTGTTTATTTTAGTAGAATTACCTTTTGATAAAGTATGAACACACCCCTTCTATTCCCTAGCTATATATTAATTCATAGTAATCAATAAAATCATTAACTCAAAAAAAATTAACTATAAAAAAATTATTCTGGTTTTAAATAACCTGCTGAAGGTTGATAAATCATAAAAACAAGTCAATGAATGACTTATTTCAATTGTGATATTTAAGAAAGATCTTTTTCTTTTTTCTGTAAGAAAATTTAATGAAAAGATTGGTGTTTTTTAAAAATCTGTCGCATTCATTAAAATGAAGATAAAAGAAAAATTGCAGGCCAAATAACACACACACACACACACGTATATATATATATATACTACAGCATCAAACCAAATATTGTTAAAATTAACACAAAGCCTGCAAAGTGAGTGAAGAAAATTAAAAAGGAAAAGCGAAAGGCCAAAAGAAAAACAAATAAAAACCGGCAATGGAACCATAAACTAGAAAGTAAAGGCAAACACTTACCTAAACTGCAATGCTCTATATCTAACTGACCACAGCAAAGCAATTACATTACTCTGCGACATGACTTTTTTTTATTTTTATAATCCCCACCCACCTCCCAACAAGGCAGAATTGCCACTGGTGTGCAGGGGGGTTACATAAGAAGTGAGCGATGAGAAGTTACAAGGGTGTCGGAGAATGAGTAAGAAAAGGATGAGAATACAGGTGTGAAGGGGGCTGCATGAGAGTAGAGTGGAAAGGAAGAAGAACATGATACAAGGGTTGTCAGGGAAAGGATGCAAGTCAAGAAGATAAGAGATGGAAACTGACTTTGCATTTAAATTTAACAACTAAAAAAGAGATGAAGTTCGGACAACTGTCAGGTATATATATATATATATATATAAGTACACACACACACACACACACACACACACTTTGGTGATTCCACTGATTTTTATCAACATGCATCAGATATTTTCTGTTAACTTGCACTTTAATATTTCTACCATTAAATTCTTTATTTTCTGTTTAAATGCATTTTAATCTTATTTTCCTTAGGGGATATTTAGGTCTACCTATCTTTAAACTATTTTCATTTCTGCCTGTCTGTCATGATCTGTTGTTCTTAAGATAGTGCTAACTTCAATTTGTCCCTTCCTCACAGTCTGATCATGCCTTGATTTCTATGAATCTCAGTTTGTTCCTCTTTATCAACCTCAGTCTGTCCCTATCTACCAACCTTCTACTGTTCCTGTTTATCTATCAACCTCAGCCTGCTCCAGTCTCTTTATCCAGTGACCTCTGTCGGCTTCTGTCTGATCCTTTTTCTCTGTCAACCTCAGTCTGCTCCAGTCTCTCTGTCAACCTCAGTCTGCTCCAGTCTCTCTGTCAACCTCAGTCTGCTCCAGTCTCTCTGTCAACCTCAGTCTGCTCCAGTCTCTCTGTCAACCTCAGTCTGCTCCAGTCTCTCTGTCAACCTCAGTCTGATTCCGTCTCCCTGTCAACCTCAGTCTGATTCCGTCTCCCTGTCAACCTCAGTCTGATTCCGTCTCCCTGTCAACCTCAGTCTGATTCCGTCGCCCTGTCAACCTCAGTCTGATTCCATCGCCCTGTCAACCTCAGTCTGATGCTATCTACCTATCAATATATATGCATTTACAATGTTAAAAATGTTATTGTTATGTACTTCTTGAATCAGTAATCCCAGTCAGAAACAAAAGTTTGTTTTTAAAGATAAAATGAATGTTTGATGAATCAATTTTTTATCGAATGTTTGCTTCTTTTTCTTTTTACTTAATTACTTAAAAAAAAAAGTTAATAC
>JBBBDQ010001162.1:1170000-1185000 GCA_037127315.1 Ascarosepion bandense
AAATGTAAATCTGCACTCCATATTTTCAAATATTTCCTTTCTTAAAAGATATATTACTTTTCTAAACCAACATCATTCCAAAACCTCATATTTTTAAAAATAAATAATTGGTAAATTGATTAATCAAGTTAAAAAAAAACAATTACATTAAAAAAGGGAATAAATGTGTATAATCAAATAAAAAAAATTCAACAGCAATGATAAGATTTATTCAATTTTGTTTAATAGGCATTATAATATATCACTTCCTATCTTCCATAGTTTACCTTGACTTTCCCAATTAACCTGAAGAATATTTATGAGATTCTCTTAAGTGTAAAAATTTTGAAAACCTAACAATATTTTTAATTTTGTTTACAAACACTTGCTGCAAAATAAAATCCTTACATTTATCTTGATGAAGTCCATCAGAGGACAAAACACACAACAAAAAAAGTGTTCCATTTGTCTTTGTGAGTGTGTGTGTGTGTGTGTGTGTGTATATATATATATATATATATATATATATATATATATATATATATATGCAGGTTTCATTAAAAATGACCAACAAGGTATGATGGTTAAGTCTTTTCTATAGCTTTTCATCTTATGATTTCTTTTTTTGGGGGATATAAATTATATAAAAATTGTTCAAATATTTTATTTATGTTTATCTCTCTCTCTCTCTGTATATATATATATATATATATATATATATATATATTGTGTATTGAGGCAGCAAATAATTTTCTAAACATATACTATTAAATATAAGAGACAATGAATGTCTATTATGTTTAATCGTGAGCCGTTCTAAACGTTGTACTTTGGCTTTAATTTCAGTTGAAAATAAAGACAAAAATTCTCCAACATTTGGATAATTTTTTATTAATTTGTTTCTAAGCTTTCGGCTCACATGAGCCATCTTCAGAGAGGTCACCAAGATGGTATCACAATAACAACCACCATCACCGATGATTTTATTTTGTGTTGACATAAAACTCCACTAGGCAATGGCAATAATTACCAAAAATAACAAATGCAGTTCACAAATTTGCAATTCGGTTCTATGACGTCACACCGCGTGATAGCGCGAAATGACAACATGACCATGTATACAAATGCAATGTAATATGTTATGGCCAGATTTAAAAGTGATTTTATTAAGTCTGGGTTGTTGGATTTAATGTACATGGCCTCCAATATTTGAAGGTTCTTTTTACTGTGTATTATATATATATATATAATAAAAAAGATGGCTGATGAAGTGAATTTTATTTTGTCAAAATGATCATCCAATATATGTAATTTTTGAAGTTTTATTTAAAAAAATGTATATATTTAGCTCTGTAAATAAATACTTTTATTTACATTGGGTCCTCTGGCTGGTTCAATATTTAAGTTCTAACAAATAATATTAATAGGATCTCCCTTGGAATTTTACCTACATGCTGCTTTCTTTTTGGACTTAAATATATATATTCCCCTCCTTTCATGCTTATGAAGAGAGAGAGAGACAATGGCAAGGCAAGGCAATGTCGGGTCAATTCATTAGAAAGACAATAGCTAGGAGCCTCAGTTTAGTTCATTATCTTTACTGCCATTTATGAAAACTCTTGCCGTGTATTTGCTCTTTAACAATGTCTTATTTCATTTTTTGCAATAATTACGTTGTTGAGTAGTGAAGAAATATATATATATATTATAAGAAAGTAAAAGAACATAGAGATTAAAACCCACTGTTTAAGCATTTACTTTAATAAAGAGTTCTTGATACAGAGTAGAGCTAAAGTTTGCAATTTTGATATTATAATGGTTTATAAAAGCATTATATGACTACACAAAAAATTCATGTTTCAGAACAATACTTTTTTCATCAGGTGATATGTTTAAATAGATGTTAAAAATGACTTATTTTGAAAATATAAGATGAATTCATGGTTATTTAGAATATTAGGGGGTGGTAGTTGGTGAATATGCTTTTAGGTGTGTCAATATTGTTCAATCAAAAATGAGAATTAGGTAACTATGGAGTTAAAGATCTAGGTTGCAAAAGGAAGCAGGATGGCTTGGTGTCTAGACATGTCACTTTTTAATTTTGTTTGGATAAAATACATAGTGGGACGAAAGATTTTTTAAATGGGTACAATAATTTTTAACAGAAGATTGGATTTTAAGTTTGTTTTTTTTTTTAAATTAAATTTAGTACGACTTCATGAGTAAAGAAGCTGAATGTTTAGGTTAGAATTATGATTAAATAATTATGGTGTACTACTTTATATTGTTGTTAAAAAACTAATTAAGTTTTGTGTGTATCATTTATTTTAGTAAAATGATTTTTAATTTTTAAATTTTATTAGAGCATAAGTTATTCAAGAAACATTGCAATCAATTAAATTTTAAAGAACATTTTAAAAATTAGATTGTGTACTTATTTATGTGCGTTGTGGCGCAGTGGATATCGACACGGAACGAGAAATCGGAGAGCCGAGTTCGAATTCCAGTTGAATTCCTTGCGTTCACTTACGCACAAATACCCTTGGGAAAAGGTATTAATCTGTCTATTCCTTCCAGTTATGGATTAAATAACAGGACAGATTGGGTTCTATAGCCTTGGTCGGCAACCAGTCTACCGTGGAAAGCAATGACAACCTACTGCGGGATAATCTTCTGCCCAGTCAGTCATGTCTCTTTCGAGACATGATCGCCCGAGCGTGTATCATGTATGGCACTTAACTGACTGACTTATTTATGAGTAAAGGGGCTGGAATGTTTAGGCTAGAATTAGAATTAAATAATTATAGTATACTAAGATATATTTTAGTTAAAAAAAACAAGTAAGTGTTGTGTAGGTCATTTATTTCGTGAAATAAATTTTAATTGTTAAGTTATATTGGAGCATAAGTTATAAATGAAACATTTTAATCAATAAAATTTAAAGAAAATTATTTTTGATGTTTGCATAAAACAATCAAGTAATTCTACATTTCAGTATTTTTAGGGAACCTTAAAATCTGTAGCTTTTCACTCAGGCACAGAGTGGGGGGGCAGATATTGTAGAATGATTTACAGATACTTGTTTTTTCCAGAATTTTTCATTTTACTTTGGGGATTTTGTTTGTATCCTTTAACTTCCAAAAATATGCAGAGAGGGATGTTTGGTTTCAGTACGTGTGGCTTTTAAAGGAAGTTCAGTGCAAATACCAATGCTGTTTATAAGTGTTCTTAGTAGATCCAATAAAATTTTTTTTAATAATTGCATTTTCATTTGATATGATATTACATTGGTATGCAATAGAATTTGTTAGACAGTTATTTTTCAGTGGGCAATTGTTAGGATTTCAACAAATATATTAATTTGTATGATTGTTATTTCCATTATTTGGGTATTTATTGTTGCTACTTTGGTTTACATGCTGATTTAAGATTTATTATTATGAATTTTAATAATTTTTTCAAGATTATTTGTACAACTATAACTGAAAAGTATTTTTATTAAAAGTTTTACTTAGAGGGTTATTATTAGGGAAATGAGTCTTAATTAGATTGAGAAACTTCAGCCCAAACTTGGTGCTAACCGTTTGGTTAAAAGAGGGTGTATACCAAATAATTTTACTATTTCTATTTTTCCTGTTATAGACATATTTTTTATGTATTTGATAACCTGGTTTTTGTAGCCACAGTTCTTTAGGGTATTATCATAAAAACCTTTATGCTTATAAAATACTTCTTCACTAGAAGAATTTTTACTAATTCTATATTCTGTGGAGGAGGGTATATGTCTGATTATACTGGCAGGGTGATTAGACTTTGGGTAGATGTATTATGGATATTCATTAGGTTTTATGTATGGTTGATCAGTATCATTTACTAGTCTAGTGTTACATTGAGGAAGTTTTTTTTTTTTGTTTTTTATAATCATGTCGCCCCCAAGCAAAGCATTTTACTGCCACTGTTGAACAGGGGGTTACATAAGAGGTAAGTTATAAGAAAGAGTGACGGGTTACAGGAGGTGTCAGGAAGAGGGTAGGAGAAGGATGAGAATACTGATGAGAGTAGAGTGGACCAAGAAAGGGGCATGAGAGAGAGAGAATGCAAGTTAGTAAGTTAAAAATTCATCGTCCAGACATTGATACAGAGAGTATGAGTGGTGGAAATTTGGATGACAATCTGGACGACAAATTTTTAACTTAATTTATTAGTTTTTGATCGTTGCTGAGGAAGTGAGATTTTTCTCAACAAAAGAGCTATACAACGTATGTACTTTTTAGAGTTTTATTTGATATGATATCCATGTTTGGCTCTGTTAATAGATAATGCTATTTACATCAAGCCCTCCACCTGGACCATTTTTAATATTAATAAAATTAATATTAATAGGATCTGTTTTTTTATCTACATGATATTTCTTTTATGGATTTAATATATATATGCTCTCTATTATAATAAAAACTGTTGTGTGTGTGTGTATATATATATATATATATGCTCTCTATTATGATAAAAACTGTTGTGTGTGTGTATATATATATATATATATATATATATATATGCTCTCTATTATGATAAAAACTGTTGTGTGTGTGTATATATATATATATATATATATATATGCTCTCTATTATAATAAAAACTGTTGTGTGTGTGTATATAGCTATATCTATGCGTATATATATATATATATATAATTTCCCTACTGTCACTCTCAGGGGGTTTGGATGATTTTGTTTTCATTCCATCATGTCAAAATGTAAGATACTCAATAGTAGGTATATCAGTATATATGTTGCCATCATTTTTGACAGCATGGGTCTACTTGCATGTGTGTGTGTGCATATATATATATATATATATATATATATAATATCTTTCATTAAATATTGTGAACAAGGAAGATTTAATTAATTTTATAAGTTTTTTGAGCATTTGTACATTTTTGCATTTTGTAAAGTAAGGGAATACAAAAATTGTCTCTAATTTTTATTGACCCAAGTACTTTCAACCACTTCAATCACCTTTTTTAAGTATGTTTTGTCTCTGATGTTATTTTTTCACAGGTTTTGATTGTTGCATTGTAATTTTTATTTCTGTTGTTTTGAAAAGGTGCATTTATTCTAAGCCTTAACATGTTGCGTGCAACTGGAATTTGCATGAGTATTTTTTTTTTTCTTGAAATAGAAAGATGCTCACCTAAATTCAAATCAAGACAAAAAAAAATTACAATGTAACAGTCAAAACATGAGGAGGAGGGAAATAACAACAACAGACAAAAACACCCTATAGAAGTGAGTGAAAGCACTTGGGACATTAAAAAGCCTCTTTTAGTAGTCATAGTAGTTTGCACAAGAAATGTGAATGATCATAATAAAGGGTTTGTTTTGAAATTCCTCTAACCTGAAAGGCCGGGTCATATGACCAAGATGAAGACAATAGTCCAATAGTTGGAATGATGTAAAAAATGTATATGTAATTCTATGTTTTACCCATGTCTTGGAGTTCATAAAGAGTCATGAGTAAAACGTAAGATAATATGTATATTTATTCATATCTATTTTTGCTCTGTTATGCAACATTGTACCATTCACACCTGATTAATATTGATGTGTATACATACATATATATTTATTTACTGCCTTATATATATATATATATATACACTCTAAATGTAAACACCAGTACTTTAAAAATGGGATATTTTTTTAATCTGACATAATTTATTATTTTTGCAAACTTTCTTTTTGCTGTTTAAAAAAATAGGGATATCATCTCAAAATTATATATCCACTTAAAAATAATGTTTATGATATTGAGTAATATTGGATTAAAAAAAACAATTTATGTTTTTGGGTAAGAAAAAGAAAGTAGCAGGTTTGTCTGGAGAAGTTCTAGCAGTAGAAATGCTTTCTTCTCTCCCATGGCCAAATTGGTAGCAGTATATTTTGCTTGTAGGTGTGGTTTCTCAAATAGGAAATGGATACAGTCTCGATTATTTTTGAGAGGCACAATTTTTCTTCAGTGGGTCTTTTCATTCTAGGCCTGTTGTTGTTAATTTCAACTTTTAACAAAATTAAAACTGGGGATAGAAACTCAAGCACATCTAACCAAGAACAGTAATCAGTCAGTTAAGTAGCATATGTGATACACCCTTGAGTGTCATTGTCTCAAAAGTGACATCACTGACTGAGCAGTAGGTTGCCATTACTGCAGTAGACTGGTTGCCAACTAAGGCTATAGAACCCAATCTGTTCTGTTACTTAATTCATAGACAGAGGGAGAAGAGACAGATTAATATCATTTCCATGCTGATTTTATACGCAGTTGTACAGACACAAATGATGCGGAATGCTCAGGTCGCCCAAGATCAGCAATTGTCTCGGATTGTTTTGACCGATTGTAAATTGAAGTTGCCTGAGATAGCAAAGAAGATGAACATATCAGAAGGCAATGTATTCACCATTTTGCATAAACATTTGTCAATGAGAAAGCTGTGTTCAAAGTGAGTGCTGCGTTTGCTCATAGTCGATCAAAAACAACAACACGTTGATAATTCAGAGTGTTATTTGTAACTGTTTCATTACAACAAGAAGGAAGTTTTGCATAAATATGTAACAATTGATAAACCATTGATTCACTACTTCACTCCAGAGTCAAATCGGCAGTCAGCTGAGTGGACAGCAGCAGGTGAAAGCTGTCCAAAGCAACCAAAGACACAAACATCATCAGGCAAAATTTCAGTCTCTGTATTTTAGGATGCACAAGATATTTTGTTCATTGATTAAAAAGGGAAAGAGATTTGGCTCCAATGAAGAAGTGATATCAAAAACTGAGGCCTATTTTGAGGCCAAAGACAAATCATTCTACAAAAAAGAATCAAATTGTGTTGGAATCAGTTTCCTTCTTGGGTGAATGGATAAAGTCGAAAAAAAAGTTATTTTATTAGTTAGGCCCAGGATTTATTGAGTGATGTGTTAATAGTAAGTATGATCGATTTGATATGGTAAAATTAGCAACTGATTTAATAAAAATGACCTACAATCTGTTGTTAACTGGTGCAAGGAATGGTCTGTTAATTTTAATGCCTCTTAAACAAAATTGCTCTCTATTAATCTGTGAGAACTTTTTGTGCTTTCCATCATCTGATGCTAGGAAAGTTGGTTTGTTTTGTTATGTGAGAGTAGGGGTTCTTAGCTGTTGTCCATATAGATCCCCAGGGTCCATATAACATTAATGTCTACACACAAAAAATAATGTATTGGGTGTTCATGGGGATATTTTAGTGGTCCATAGAGCAATTCTACTTTTGAAATTTTAGTATTACCGAGAATGGAATTTCTACAATTTATGCCATATTAAAATAATAAAAGTGTAAATTGTAAAGATTTTTTTTTACTTGATTGCGATAAAAAAAGCTCCATGAAAATTTCTAGTGTTGTAAATTTAAGGTTGCCAACAATGCCTGCCCTACTATAAAGCCTTAGATCTGGTTGGATAATCATTTTTTATAATTAGTGTATGAAAAGAAAAAAAGAAATTCTATCTGTTTCACACCTAGGCTTTATTTGCTTTTTATTTTTTTTTTTACCTGATTACTTGCCCTTTGATCAGTGACAAGAAGAAACAGAAAGGTTCATTTGGACTCAGGTTGAGAACCAACATGTCTAATGGCCATGGAGGTTCACCCAAAAAATTAAGACGAAAAGGGTCCATGGGTAAAAGAAAAGTTTGTACTGAACAATTTTTGTCACCTGAATCTATATTTATTAGTCTACTGCACATTCATGCCTGAAATATTTCTGCTACATATGGCCTAGGGCTCCTGCTACACTTTTTTTTTTGTTTCACCCCAAGCAAGGCAGGACTGCCACTAGTGCTCAGGAGGTTACAGTGAGAGAAAAAACAGGGCAGAGGGGATGCCTAAGAAGGGTAAGAGATGGATGTGCTTTAAGCAGGTGGGAGATGGCAACTGATGTTGCACTAAAACTTTTGGAGATTGTAGCTATCAGGGAGGCAAACAAACAGAAGTGAGTTCCATAGGTGAGAAGTGTGTGAAAAGAGACTGTTAGAGTAGAAGTGGCGGTTACATTTGACTGTTTCGAAGGTAAAAAGATGGGACCTAGATTCCAATCTAGTAGCACAAGTAAATACATGGGGTTGAGGAACCAGGGAAAAAGCTTGTCAAAGCAGAAACTATGAAAATAGGAAGAGGGAAGGCACATTCTGTTGGTGCGAAAGTGACTGAAGTTGAGCTGCTAAATCTGGATCAATTACATTGTTGATCCTCCTTTGGATTTTGTCAAGGATCCTGAGATGAATAGCAGGAGCACTTGACCTGATATTGCAACAGTATTCAATGCACAGGTGAATGGTAGATTGATAAGTGTACAAGATGGATTCTGATGAGAAAAACTTCCTGGTTCGAAGCAGTAACACAATTTTCTTAGCAGTAGTTGTAACTATTGATTCGACACAGACATTCCACTTGAGCTTGGTTGAGAGAGTGATGCTAAAGAGGTATAGTGTGTTGCTTTTGCAATAAAATGTAAAGAAGAATCAGCAATGTTATTGGTCCTGACATAGTATCTTGGCTTTAGTCAGTTTCTCACTACTATATGTAGCTTCCTTGTGTTTTTCTATAAAAACTTTCATGGTAATTATTCAGATGAACTTAACCCTATTGTATCTATATATTCTGAATTTAAGAACAGCACTAAACTTATCATAACTCATGGCTACCAAAAGAGGCTTTGCACAAAGAATGAGAATGATATAGGCCAGTGATCGCAATAAAAGGTTTGGTTTGAAATTGCTAGTACCTGAAAAAGGCCAGAGTGTACAATGACCAAAACATCACACAAATGGCAACAAAGATGAGTCTGAATAATGTAAATAGTATAAATTCAATGTATCTTGAGATTTTCATGTTGCATTTTCCATTTTCTGTTGAAAGCCTTTCCAGAATTTTCAACTGATGCTTCCCAGATTTGGTACTTGGATTGCAGTATTGTATCTATTTTTGTTTACATTATTTACACTGTTTGGACTGTTGTCCTCATGTTATTGCCATATTTTTGACATTTCAGCCATTGTATGTTCTGGCCTTCATCAGGTGCTAGGAATTTTGAAAATTCTGTATAGACAAATACTCTTCTTGTTTCATGATTATGAGGACAACATCATTTTGGTGATTCTAACACTGCAGCAGCACCTTACTTTGGCAACATGAATGTGGTCTTTGAAATTGGGTTATTTTTGTTCTTGGCTTGAGTGTATGGCACACCACATTAAACTTACCTTGAATTTGATTGCAAGGAAAATTTTCCTAAGACTCATGCATTTTTTCCCAATTTTTATGTATGTATGTATTGTATGTGTGTGTGTGTGTGTGTGTATATATATATATATATATATATATATGAAAACACACACACACATATATATATATATATATTTTTCATTTGTAAATGAGTTATAATGTGACCTAGGTTTCTACTATAAGTGGTGTCTTCAGGCGATTTGCAAATCTCCTGAAGACACCACTCATGGTGGAAACCTAGGTTTTTTTTGGGTTTTTTTTAATCATATCACCCCAAGCAAGGCACTAACGCCACTGATGTGCAGGGGGCTACGTAAGAGGGAAAAGATTGGAAAAGAGAAATAACTTGTTTACAAATGGAAAATATTAAAAAGTTCTACACTATAATTGTATTGTGCACTGGTCTAATTTTATTATGACCAAAAACTAAGTAATCAAAAAAAAAAAAAAAAATATATATATATAAGCACAGAGAGTTTGTCACTTTAACTGAGCAGGCTCATGCCTATTTCAAAGTTTTATGAGAACACTGTTATGATGTTCTCATTTGTCAGACTACCTACATCATAACAGTGCTTAACAATGTGCATAGAGCTCATTTGTGCTTATCAATACTTTATCTCCACCCCAATATTGAGCACTTCGCACTAAAAAAACCTGCTTGCCAAAATATATTTAAACAATAAAATCACTCAAAAAACAACCCTAACACCAAACATTATCACAATTAAACACACACATGCAGATATATACACTACCGACTATAATTATTAGGCCACCCCAGTTTTTTCAAAGAATTTATGTATTTCATGCTATTTTTAATATTTATTGCCAAGTGGATAATTCTAAATGAAAATAGTATGGTTCTTTCATTATTATTACTTTGCAAAATTTTAAAGATGAACATCTGAATCACCCTAAATTTTCTTCATTCTTTCATTGATGAAGTTACAATATAATTATATAGATAATTATTAAATATTTATAAATTTATTTGATGCACATGTTATTGTGCAGTATTAACAAAAGAACCATTCTATTTTCATTTACAATTATTCACTTGGAAATAAATATTAAAAAAGAGTATGAAACACGTCATTTCTTTAAAAACACTGGAATGGCCTAATAATTATGGCCGGTTAGAGTGAGAAGCAGAATCAGGCCAGAGATAGGACAAGAACAGTGCAGTTTTGTCAAAGACACTGGAACAAGGAATGCCATATTTATGATTAGGATGCTCTCTGAAAGGACAACACAAATGAAGAAGGACTTATATCTGTGCTTTATTGATCATGTGAAGGAGTTTGACAAAATACGCCACAAAGAATTGATGGAGGTGCTCGGCAGCCTTGACATATTTGGGAAAGACTTAAGAGTAATCAAGAAACTTTACTGGCAGCAAACCGCTTGTATACGGACAGGTAATGAATTCAGCAGATATACAAAGATAGAAAGGGGCATAAGACAAGGATGTGTCTTTTCACCGGATTTGTTCAACTTGTACAGTGAGAAAATTTTGAGGACCCTAGAAGTTATGCCTGGATTCGTCATCAGAGGCCACAATTTAAACAATCTAAGGTACGCAGATAATACAGTGCTAATAGCAGACACAGAAAGGAGACTACAAGACTTCCTGCAGAAGGTAGCTAAAGAGAGTGATAAGAAAGAACTACAAATAACCTGCAAGAAAACCAAATGCATGGTCATCAGTAAAAAGGGCAGCCCAATATGCCAAATACAGGTTGGGGATACTAGAATGAAGCAGGTACAAAAATTTAAATACCTGATAAGTGCTATAACAGAAGACAGAAAGTGAGACCCATAGATCCGAAGACGAATTGGCATGGCGAAGGGAGCATTCCAGAAGATGAGTAAAGTATTAAGAAACGGGACAATTTCACTAGAAACAAGGAAGAGAGTACTAAATTGCTATGTGTTGTCAGTTCTTCAATATGGCAGTGAATGCTGGAAAT
Source organism: Ascarosepion bandense (assembly GCA_037127315.1). Taxonomy (NCBI): domain Eukaryota; kingdom Metazoa; phylum Mollusca; class Cephalopoda; order Sepiida; family Sepiidae; genus Ascarosepion; species Ascarosepion bandense. The sequence goes on from JBBBDQ010001162.1 coordinate 1,181,269, forward strand.
ATCATCAAAGATGAAGGAAAAACTTGAAGCAACTGAAATGTGGTTCTACAGAGGGATGTTGTGAATATTATGGATTAAGCATGTGAGCAATGATGAGGTCCTGGAAATGATGGAAATGAAAAGGAAATTAATAGTGAGCATCAAGAAGAGACAGCTGAAGTTCCTGAGACATGCAATGAGGAAGGAAGGTTTGGAGAACCTGATACTAACAGGCCAGATAGAGGGAAATAGAGACAGGGTAAAGCAACGGATAACATATTTGAAGGCCCTAATCAGGCGGATGATGGAACAAGGGTTGCATGGTGTAACAGGAGAAGGCTTGCTAAGAGCCACCAGGGATAGGGAGACGTGGAAAGCCATGATTGCCTACGGCCTGAAGGGACAGGGCACACAGAAGAAGATGTGTTTGTGTATAGTGTATTTAGGTAGCAATCCCTCTAACTCATAATTTTATTTTTTATTAGAACATAAATTATATAAAAATTGTTTAAATGTTTCTTTTTTCAAACACTTTTGGCTATACTTTATCCATTATCAAGGATGAATTTTATTGTACTTTTAACATTTTTAATGAAACTTGCATAAATACACACACACACACGCACACACACATCCTGTCTATTATAATAAAGACCCTCATGTATTTATTTGTGTGTGTGTGTATATATATATATAAATATATATATATATATATGGTTAAATAAAATAAAGACAAGAGGAAAACTGTATTTTAAATCGCCTACGAGTTTCGTCCTGTGATGGACTTTATCAAGGCAAAAAGACGAAATGAGCTTTATTCTAAATTACGTATTTATAAACAAATAGTGTTGGCAACAACAAAGACACTCACAAATCATTTCAAAAGATTAACAGAATATTTTGGTTTTTAGAATTCCTTCATGTGTAGTGCAGAGTCACGAGATATTAAAATGAAGGGAATTTAACCGTTTTCTTTGAAACTTTTTATTATGTATATTAGTCTGTTTTAGAATTCCTTCAGGTGTAGTGCAAAGTCATGAGATGTTAAAATGTAGGGAATTCAAGACACGTAATTTAGAATAAAGCTCATTTCGTGTTTTTGCCTTGATAAAGTCTAGTACAGGACGAAACGCGTAGGTGATTTAAAATACAGTTTTCCTCTTGACTTTATTTTATTTAACCATCCTGTCCTTAGTCTCAGATCATAACTGAGTATATTTTTATATATATATATATATATATATATATTTTTTTTTTTTTCTCTCCTGTCTTGCTCATAGTGGCAATAGCAAAGCAGTCTCAGCTCAGTTCATTCTCTTTACTACCAGTTATGAAAGCTCTTGCCATATGTTTGCTTTTTAACAGTGCCTTATTTTATTTTTTTCCAGTAATTAGGTCATCAAGTAGTAAAGGAGACATATATATATATATATATATATATATATATATATATAGTATTTTTATAGGTACAAAATCTAATTAACAAAATAAAAGTGTGTAGTTAAATATCACAAGTCATTCTAAAAACAAAGCAACTGGTTTTGCTTCTCTTTAGACCTCATCAGAAGATTCAGGCTTAAAATAAACTAAATGAATGATGTGGGAGGAAGCACAAATGTAAAAAAAACTATGAATGAAAAACAAAGTACTACAGACAAATGATTGCGAGTCCTAGCAAATATTCATGCAGTTTATAGAGAGAAGGTTTGCATAACCCAATATAAAGAGTCTCCAGAACTTTCCAATTAAATATAGCATGTGACGGGGATATAAGAATAAACAGTAAGAGTAAATCAGCAGCACACTTTCTGTTATTTAACAGGTACTCACATATGGCGGAACCATAGATATTTGGGGCAAGTTCATTCAAAACCAAAGTGTGATTCCTGATCTTAGTTGGAACGTGTTGTTTAATCCTCATATCTAGGTGTTGAGTAGCTCTCATTAATTTCATGGTTTATTTTATTCTAAGCTTGAATCTTCTGATGAGGCGTGAAGAGCAGGAGCAAAACCGGTTGCTTCATTTTTAGAATGTCCAGTAATATTAAACTACACACTTATATTTCGATATACACTACTGGCCATAATTATTAGGCTACCCTAGTATTTTTAAAAGAAATTATATATTTCATACTATTTTTAGCATTTATTGCCAAATGAAAAAAGAATGGTACTTTTGTTATCATTGCTTTTCAAAATTTTACAAGGCAAGGAAGCAAATATGAACTCGTCTAAATCACCCTACATTTTCTTCATTTTTTCATTGATGAAACTGCAATATAGGTAATTATTAAATATTTATAAATCCATTTCATGCACCTGTTATTGTGCAATATTAACAAAAGAACCATTATATTTTCATTTGCAATAATTCACTTGGCAATAAATACTAAAAAAATGTATGAAATAGATTATTTTTTTTAAAACACTGGGGTGACCTAATAATTATGGCCAGTAGTATATATATATATATATATATATATATTATATGCTGTATTATTATAAATTTCATATATATATTCATGAATATATTTTCCTTCTATTATGCTTGAGTTTGGATTATTTTTTTCTTATGCCTTAATGTAGGATATTCAATAGTAGGGACATGAATATATATGTTGCCATTATTTTAGATGAGATGAACTATCAATGTAAATATTTTGAAGGCATGGCTCGCTTGTGTTTTTGTGTGTGTGTGTATATATATATATATATATATATATATATATATATATATCTATATCAATTGGAGTAGATAGATCTATCTATCGCCCGGTTCACACTCCACCCTCGTCTATTGAACAGGTTAAGAGGCTCATTCCTTGTTCCCTGTTTAGGATGTGGTTTCCGGCTTTCTCCTTTCCAGTCTTTTCACTATTACGTAGCCCCCTGCACATCAGTGGTGTTACCGCCTTGCTTGGGGTGATATGATTAAAAAATATATATATATATATATATATACATACATATACATAGAACAAAGAAAACATTCTATAAACCAAACCAACCGTAACTAATAACCTGAAAAGAATTAACTTCAGCATTTAAGCACCAACTTACAAAAAACATAACTCACATATGACTGTACTTTGTGTTTGCATTCACACATTTACACCTAGACATGAACATATAAATACAAATGTGCATATAAATTCAAACAATAATAATAAAAATTAATTGGAAATCTAACCTCCTACAATTAATACTTATAATACCTATGATACCAACAAACCATATAAGAAAACAAAATAACCTAGTGAAGATAAATATGGGTATATATATATATATTTTTTTTTTTTCTTATTTTTTTATTAGATTACTTAATCCAAATGGAAATGTAGTAAGGTAAATCCCAAAAACATGATCCTAATTAATATTAAATTTTAATATTAAAAAATGATACAGGAGGAGAGCTCAATGTAATTAAAATTACAGAGCAAATATAAAATGAAATAAATTTTCAACATTCAAAATTGTTGAATGAACATTTCAACATGAAATCCCTAAGAGGGATGTCACGCCTCCTCAGCAACAGTTCAATCCTTCAAAAAAAAAAACATTTGCCATTTGCCAAGGGACGCGTTAATTATGCTTGTATTTTGTTTTTTTGAAGGACTAAACTGTTGCTGAGGAGGCGTGATATCCCTCTTAGGGATTTCATGTTGAAATGTTCATTCAACAATTTTGAATATTGAAAATTTATTTCATTTTATATATATATATATATATATATATATATATTCCATTTGTAAA
>JBBBDQ010001162.1:1190000-1255000 GCA_037127315.1 Ascarosepion bandense
GGGTGGTAGCACTTATGAGCAAATAGTGAATTCTCAGACAAAATTAATGATACAATTTTATCATAAAACGACTTACAATGCATCATTTATCACAAAATGACAATCAGGGCAAAATTTAAAAAAATAAAAAAATACATTTTTATAGTAAAATTACTGACAACACATTTTATGATCAACAAAATACAAGATGTATATCTACAAAACATACTTTACTCTGAAAGTTTAAATATATTTGTAATTAAAAGCATAAAATTATGTACAAAATATTTGTAGTTAAATGCATAAAATTATGTACAAAATATCTGTAGTTTAAAGTATAAAATTATGTACAAAATAATTAGATTTCAGCATTTCAATTGGAGTAGATAGACTAAACTATCACCCGGTTCACACTCCACCCATGTCTATTGAACAAGTGAAGAAGCTCATTCCTTGTTCCCTTGTTTAGGATGTGGTTTCCAGCTTTCTCTTTTCCAATCTTCTCACTCTTTTTTTTTTCAATTGGAGTAGATAGACTAAACTATCATCCGGTTCACACTCCACCCACGTCTATTGAACAGGTGAAGAGGCTCATTCCTTGTTCCCTGTTTAGGATGTGGTTTCCGGCTTTCTCTTTTCCAATCTTTTCACTCTTATGTAGCCCCCTGTGCATCAGTGGTGTTACCGCCTTGCTCGGGGTGATATGATTAAAAAAGAAAAAACATCCGCCCCATAGATTGAATAAAATGTTCAGTTCATATTTCCCAAAATGATACTGAGTATGAGAATGGAAGTCTGAAGAGTTTAACAGCAGAATCATTAAATAGGACCACCCAGTTGACCATGCTGGTCTGAATAGCAATGCATACAATAATGTTTACAGCTGTACTATGAGAAAACCTTTTTATGAATTTTATTATAAGTTCTGATAAAAAAAAATTTCTTTCAGGGTCATACTTGTGGCAGGAAAAGTTCAGAGAAAACATCTGAATTTCTGATAAATGTGGATACTGGATCTTTTTGGAAATCCCTACAAATATTTAAATTGTGATCCAAGTGTTTATGACGATGAAGATTTTCAAAAACATATATCTAATGGTAATGTGGGCACCTCTAGGTGGTGTAATGGTTAGCAAGCTTATCTCACTAGAAGCATTACAACTGAGTAGTGAGTTCAATCCTCACTGGGTGTCCCTTACTTTCGGCCTTGTGCCACATCTAAGCTGCACTTAGAAAATCAAATATATTTAATGATAATATTAACATCTGCCATTCATTGACCAAGCAATCAGTATAGTTTTTGGTTAAAATTTATGAAATCTTCTTAGAACAATTTTTGAAAATAATAGATTTCTCAAGTCCAGGAACTGCTATCACTTTTTCCAGTATTGATGGGAGATTTCTTCCTGACCTTTTATTTGAAGTTGTGTGGAATGTCAACATTTTCTTTTCAAGTTGCATGTGCTATTCATTTTAGTTGTTGTTGCTGTTGGAAGTTCTTTAGTGTTGTAGTTTTTGTTATTTGGTATAATCCTTTGTTTGTGAATATATTTCTTAAATTTTTTTCAGAAAAATAGATTTTTTAAAATACTGTAGCTGTTATAGAACTTTCCAGTATTGGTCCATATATATATGCAAACATATATCTGTATAGTAGACCTCTGTCAGTCAGGGTTGACCATGGGTAGCATCTTAGTTGTCTGCTTGACTGGAGCATTGGCGTCTGTGACTGTAGAGACAGATGCGGGAGTGAGAGTCTTTGTTGTAGAGGCTGCATTTATGTTTTGTTTCTGGTTTGTCAGAGCTGTCATTTTACTTTCTGTGGACCCGCCTCTCTATGGCAACTTGTGTCAGTTGCTCCTCCCTTCATTTAAGTTGTTGGGCCAGGATTCCTCACCATATGAACTGGTTGACTGTTACACTCTCCCATGACTCTGTGTTGATGCCCATGTCTCTTCTCAAATCTACCAATGGGGTAGTCATCACAGACAAAAGACAACAGATGGAGAGATGGGTGGGGCACTATTCTAACCTCTACTCTCAACAAAATGTTGTGACGACTACATCTCTTGATGTCATTGAGTGCCTACCTGTAGTGGAAGAGCTCGACACTGAGCCGACAATAGAGGAACTCAGTGAGGCCATCGATAGCTTAACCACAGGGAAAGCTCCAGGCAGTGATGGAATTCCTCCTGATCATATATAATTAAAAAGAGATGAATAGAGAGGTGAAAAGCCTAAGATAAATTTGATGGAGAGAGAAAGAGATGTGCCAAGTAATAGATAGAAATAAACTTAGATTTGAACAGTCTACAATAGATAAAGATATATGAAAGACTGAGATAATGATGTAAAATGGTATTAGTAATGGCAATATTAGTCAATTCTTCATAAGGAAACAATGAGCATTCTTTGACCAAGCAGCCAGTACTGTTTTTAGCTGAAATCCATAGTACCTTTCTCTTCAAACGAATTTTCAGGAAAATAAGTTTTTCAAGTCCAATAGCTGTTATCATTCTTTCTAGTATTGATAGGAGTTTCCTTCCTAACTTTTTGTATGAAGAAGTGTAGAATGTCTTCATTTTGGTTATGTCTTTGAGTTACATGTGGTATTCATTTTAGATGTTGTCATTGTTGGTATTTCGCAAGTGATGTGTCTTCCGTTATTTTGTGCAGTTCTTGCTTTGTGATTCTGTAGCACCAGACCCCAATGTTCAAAGAAGGATGATCTTTGCCAAGACCATCAAATTTTACTTGCTTAAAGTCCTTTTTCGCTATTGATATGGGTTTTCTTTCTAGTCTTGGTCAACCTCAAATGATGTACCTTCTGTTATTTTATGCAGTTCTTTCTTTGTGGACTGGCACTACAGAATCACAATGTTCAAAGAAGTATGATCTTTGCCATGACCCTCAGGCTTTACTCACTCAAAGCTTTTTTTTGCCATTGATGGGGGTTTCTTTTTTAATCTTGATAGTTGTCAAACGATGTAGTTACCAATATATATAGTACAGTTCTTTGTTTGTGATTCCTTAGCACCAGGACACAATGTTCAAAGAAGGATGATCTTTGCCATGACCCTCAGGCTTTACTCACTCAAAGCTTTTTTTTGCCATTGATGGGGGTTTCTTTTTTAATCTTGATAGTTGTCAAACGATGTAGTTACCAATATATATAGTACAGTTCTTTGTTTGTGATTCCTTAGCACCAGGACACAATGTTCAAAGAAGGATGATCTTTGCCAAAACCTTCAGGCTTCACTTACTCAAAGTTCTTTATCTTAGAAATCGGTTGTATAAAGTTCACAGTGGAAATATTTCTGAATAGGTTTTCATCCATATGAAAGTCTTGATCTGAAGAGATTATTTTAAGAACCTGACTGAAGTTTTCGGATTGATGTTTTATAACAATTTGTAGTGTTGGGTAAAATTAACTTGAGTGTAGCCTATTCTGTACTCAGTTTCCTTTTCTCCTACACTAAATTTGTTATAACTGATACATATACTAAGATATTTGAACAAGAAAGGACATTATAACACAATAATCAGTTGTTATTCCATATCACCCAACATAATGGACACCTTGTGATGGCCAAATGGTAAGTTAGTTAAGTGCCATATGTGATACATGTTTTGGTGTTCGTGTCTTGAAAGAGACATAGCTAACTGGGCAGAAGATTTTCCCGCAGTAGGTTGCCATTACTTTCTGAGGTAAACTGGTTGCCAACCAAGGCTATAGAACCCAATTTGTCTTGCTTTTTAACCCATAGTTGGAGGGAGAAGTGTTGGATTTATACCTTTTCCAAGGGTATTTGTTGCATAAGTGAATACAAAAAATTCAACTAGAATTTGAACTTAGGTCTCTGATTTCTCATTCCAAGCTGATATCCACTGCATCACAATGAACATCCACCCACATAGCCTTGGTTGGCAACCAGTCTATCACAGAAGGTAATGGCAACCTACTGTGGGAAAATTTCTGACCATGTCATGTCTCTTTTGACTCTCTTTCACATCAATATACCTCTCCTTCAGTTACCCATTTTTTGACACATAATGTGACCTGTTCTCCTCTCTCTTCACTCTCCTCTTATGTAACCCCCTGTGCACCAGTGGCAGTACTGCATTGCTTGGGGTGAAACACTTATATAAAAAAAAGAAAGTGAATGCAACAAATTCAACTGGAATTTGAATTCAGCTTTCTGATTTCTCTTTTTGAGCTGATATTCACTGCACCACATCCATGGGTTAATTAGTAGCGCCTACACTACCAGCCATAATTATTAGGCCACCCTAGTGTTTTCAAAAAGTTATGTATTTCATACTATTTTTTAGTATGTATTGCCAAATGAATAATTGTAAATAAAAATAGAATGGTTCTTTTGTTAATACTGCACAATAACATGTGCATCAAATGAATTTATAAATATTTAATAATTACCTATATTGCAGTTGCATCAATGGAAGAATGAAGAAAGTTAAGGGTGATTCAGATGAGTTCATCTTTGTTTCCTTACCTTGTAAAATTTTGAAAAATAATAACAAAACAACCATTCTATTTTCATTTGGCAATAAATACTAAAAATAGTATGAAATACATCATTTCTTTAAAAAAAAAACTGGGGTAGCCTAATAATTATGGCTAGTAGTGTTTATAAGGAAATCATTATCAAATTTTTAGAAAAATCTTATAATCTAAACATATTATTATTATTAAAATTTCTTATGATCTCAAAATATTTCCTTGAATAAAATGCTAATAATGGACAACATTTGAACAATGTATAATGAGATCATGTGCTTGGAGAATTTAACACTCCTTGGTGATTGTCATATATGAATAACGTGTCACTGCTGACTTTTGAGTTTAAACACAGATATCCAGAGAACAAACGTAGTTGATCTTGTTTTGATGTAATTAGAGGAATCATGCTGTTAGGATCGCGTGACATTGTACAATAATATATATATATATATATATATATATATATATATATATATATATATAAGCATTTGTGGCTGAAAAAAAGGGTCTGACAGTATTCTTTGAAGACATTATTTCTAGTATATATGACTATACAAAAATGGCGATGAGTATTTGTTTGAACTTATGCATAGAAACAGAAAAATACATATTCTATACATAATCAGATATTCAATTACTATTTACGATTTCACCAAAAATATGTAATATTTGCAGGACTATAGAGAAATAATTATGTGAAAGTATTCAAAAATTAATCTACAAAATATTTAGTACAGAAAAATGGAAAAACCAAAATCTATTCAGGACTACGAAAGCAACAGAGTTTTTAAATATTAAACTGAATCTGAAGAAATATTGACTCCACAGGAAGTAATCTCAAAGGGGAGGTATCATATAGGAATAACGCATCACTACTTACACTTTATTTTGAACACAGATCACCAGAGAGCAAACACAGTCAACCTCATCTTGAAATTATTAGAAGTATCGTGCTGCTAGGAGCACATGACGTGTAAAAACAATACACTTATATATAAGAAGCTTTTGGTGATTGAGAAGAATAAGTATGACACAGTATTGATCAAAGGCATTATTGTTCTTGTATCTAACTTTATAAAACTGGGTTATCCTACTTGTGTGGCATGGTACAGAGTTGATAATGGCCAGGAAGATAAAGTCCATTTTAATAAATTTAAGACTTTCTGTAAATCATTAGCAGCAGAACATATTGCAACTCTCCCTGATCACCCAAGACCAAACAGATAAGTGGAACAATTTGTCAAAAAAGTCAGAGGGAGAGGAGTCAGATGAAGTAATACTACAACAATTTCTGAGTGTTTCAAAATAACCCCAAACTCAAACACTGTGTATGGAATATTAATTTCAGAGTTGATATTGGCCAGGAATATTAAGTCCATTTTAATAAATTACAACCAGAATATAAGGTGAGAGCATCAAGAAATAACAAAATAAGTAAAAACTTGGAGATAAGGTATTTTTTAAAATGTATCAATGTGGAAAAGATGCTTGAGAAGATGGCAGTATAAAAAAAGAAAATAGATTAGCAAAATGGCAGACATGAAGGTGGGAACATAAGCAACACCTTAATCAGTTAAAACGCAAATTTACTGATTTAAAAAGTTTCCATAAAGAAGTACCTATGGAAATTTGTATGACATACCTACACTATCATAAATTGTTGAACCAAGGTGTTACAATAAGAGAAAAAAAACAGCAACAAAATTTCTAAATATTGAATTGAAGCTGAAGAAATATAGACTCCAGCAGAAGTCATTTCAAAGGGGAGGTGTCATGTAGGAATAAGGCATCGCTACTTACACTTTGTTTTGAACACGGATTGCCAGAGAGCAAACTCAGTCAACCTCATTTTGAAATTATTAGAAATATTGTACTGCTGGGATCACATGATGTTCTAAAAATAATATATGAGTACATAAAAAGCATTCAAAAGAAAAATGTCTGACAGTATTCTTTGAAAGCATTTTTTGTAATTTATATGAGTTTACAAAAGTGATATTGAAAATAAAAGAGGAAATATTAAAGGAAATTTTAAGTAACCTACCTAAATGAACTAGTGTAATGGACTGGGTGGGATCATTAATAAGAAAAGCACTGTTTAGCGCTATGGAGGATAGGAAGTTGTGAAGAGCCATGATTTCCCATGTTCTGAAGGAACATTGCATGCAAAAGGTGAAGTAGATGCTATCATCTGTTGAAGTGAGTAAAGAGGTTTTTAAAATTTTTATGTTAATCTTCTTAGCTTGTGTTATGGAAAACAAAGGGGTCATTTTTTCGAAAAGTCAAGCACTTCAGCTCAGACATTAATGTGTTTCTCTGCACTGACAGTTTCTATCTGAGTTGACATGAAAGGACCTCCTGGAGAGACAACTGTTCCGCTTCTCTTTGATTAACTCTTCAGAAACTAATCTTGAGTTAATCCATTCTCCTTGGAGGTTTGGTTCATTTATTTTCGTTTTCTCTTTCTTCCACCTTGCTCAATTTAATTCTTTCCTCACAACTGCTCTCCAAATGCTCTGAAGCAGAAAGGAGAGAAAGAATTTAATTTGAAAGATGTCCTACCCTCTCTATCTCAAAGCCTTTTATCTTTTTTTTTTATCACTGATGTTTCTACCACCCTCTTCCTTTAAATACAAATGTTGGTATTTTTTCTTTTCTTTCCTTATTTGTGTTCATTTGTTTGGAGATGTCTGAAGTATTAGGTTGTAGTTGATTTTAAAAGTAAAACAGAAACCCAACCCTTAACAGGAAACAAGAGAAAAAAAAAATCTTAATTCTTGTTCAAAAGACTAGGAAGGAGTGTAAACCAGGTGATAGGCGAACCTATCTACGCCTATTTAAAAAGGAAAAAAGTAATTTGATATTAAATAAAAGTTCGATGTCAGCCAAAGAAGTTAGAAATATAGATTTGAAGTTGACTTTAGAAGGAGACAGAAACTCAATCCCAAACAGAAAATGAGAAAAAACTCTAATCCTTTTCAAAAGACTTGGGAGGAGTGTGAACTGGGTGATAGGTGAATCTATCTACACCTATTGAAAAAGGCAAAAAAGTAATTTGATATTAAATCAAAGTTCAGTTTCAGTAAAAAAAGTTAGAAATATAGATTTGAAGAAGACAGAAACTCAATCCCAAGCAGAAAATAAGAAAAAAACTCTAATCCTTTTCAAAAGACTTGGGAGGCGTGTGAACTGGGCAATAGGCAAACTCTTATTGAGAAAGGAAAGAAGTAATTCAATATTAAATAAAAGCTAGAGCATTAAACTTAAAATTGCAAGCATATGCAGTTATTACGGTTAAAAAGAAAGGCTTAATTTTTAATTATTTATAAAAGTTAAATGCTCAGAATCAGCCTTATGACACTAGAAAACTTACAGTGTTTATATTATTTAGACTACTGTCCTAAATTTTGTTGCCAATTTTTAAGTACACATGGCCCAGTGGATATAGACATTGGTTAGTTCCTGTGACTTGACCCAAAGAGTTGTGAGTTCAATACCAGGCTACAGCAGTGGTGAACACGTAACTTGCAGTGTTAGAGGGAGATAATCCATGACTTTCAGTTGAGACATTACTACTCAAGGAATGAGAATGATATACCCCAGTGATTGTAATAAAGGTTTCAGTTCGAAATTCTTAGCACCTGATGAAAGCTGGAGCATACAATGGCTGAAACGTCATACAAATGGCAACAATGATGAGGACAATAGTTCAAATAATGTAAATACTATAAATACTACCTAATCTCAGAAATATAGTGTTATGGTGAAACACACCTATTCCTCAGATAAGAACTGCAACCTTGAAACTTCTGAATATCGTTTCTTATGTCTTTGTCTATGAGTGTATCAAATTTGATTAAAATTGGACCCCTCCTTCTATAACCCGATTTCTTTCGATTATCAATTTTCAATATTTATCTGGGGTACCTTGTCACAATATGTAGCAAAGAACACTCGCAGACGCTTATAGTACAACTGTGTAAATTTTCAAGAAAATCGGTTCAGCCGTTTCGGAGTCTATAGGTAATGGACACACACACACACACACAGACAGACATTTACAAATAAGTTTAGATTATTTTTTATTTCCCCAATGTCCCTTTTATGATTCCCCATTCTTCTTTCTCATTTTCCATACCCCTTTACTTCATACACATAAGCCTACCAATATAAGAAAGCGAATTTTCCATCTCTCTTCAAAAATAGTGTTTACTATCTGATGAAACATTGTCCTTTCAATGTTTAAACAAAATGTACAGTTTTGTAGTAGATTGTAGTTTGTACATGTTCTAAAGTATAATTTATGATAAATATTCATAGCTCTATTTCTATATTGAGCACTGCTTTAAATTAATGTTTCGAACGTTGTTAATATTTTCTTCATCCTTATTCATTTGGATATACAGAGAGATAGATAGATAAATAGATATATGTATGATTTTTGCATCAAATATGAATCAGAATCTGATAGAGTAAGATAACAAATAAAAAACATTTATCAATCTAATCTGTTTCATTTTTTAAGCTTCATCAGAGAATATGATATAAAGATAAAGAAAAAAAAACATCTGAGATTTTTACTTGAAACATGATTAACCAATGAAAATCAAATACTAAAGTAAAAATCCTAGAATTTCTTTTTTTTCTCTATACCATATTTTCTGATGAAGCTTAAATAAAATTGAAACATTAGACAGATAAGATATATATATTATGGAAATTAATGAAGATTAACGAAACTTGGTTATAAACAACCGACAATTTGAAATAATCAGGCCAGTAGATAGAAATATATAATACTGTTTAATTAAAAACAGAATGTCTACTTAAATATGAGTATCGATCAAAAATAATGTTCAAACAAATCATTTCATATATATATATATGCACACAGATACAAGCTTTATTAAAGACAACTGACAAAGTACTGCAATTAAGCTTTTTATTTAATTTTGCTTGTATTTGTATGTTTTCTTTTGTTATTTTTAACTGAATGTATGGATCTTTTATGCATGTGTCTAGCATTATAAGAACGTTTCTTTTTTTTAATTTCCTAAACACAGCACATTGTGGCCATTTTCACAGTTGATATTATTGAGGTTGGCACTTTCTTTATTACTATGGCTTCTATTATTTTTAGTCTTTTCATAAAAGTGGATGAGGCTAGTATACTTGTATTTTCTACATGTATATTGCAGATGGAGTTTAGCAAGTTTCTGTTTATGTTTAAATAAATCTTAATTATGGTCAGAGGTGTAACATGAGAAACTGACCACAATTTTGACATGAAAAAAAGCTACTCTAATTCAATCAGTCAGTCAGTTAAGTGCCATACATGGTACACACTTGGGTGATCATGTCTTGAAAGAGACATGACACACTGGGCAGAAGATTATTCTGCAGTATGTTGCTATTACTTTCTGGGGTAGACTGGTTGCTAGCCAAGACTATAGAACCTAACCCATATCTGGAGGGAAGAGATGGATTAATACCTTTCCCAAGAGTATTTGTGTGGAAGTGAATGCAAGGAATTCCAGTGGAATTCAAACTCGGCTTCCCGATTTCTCGTTTTGAGCTGATATCCACTGCACCACAACTTATAAGAGAAAATAATTAACTAAGATAAAAATATCAAGAAAGTACTTTGATAATTAGTTCATTGGCTGTAAATTTGTATACAGGTTCTTACAACATTGCACCATTTTTGGCAGATTTTCTGTAATCACAATGTTGGATATTTAATAACATATTTGATAGAAATTTAAAGAAAAAGAATGTGGACCAATTTGTCTAGATTGCCCAAAAATTCCTTTTTAAATTTTGAAAATCCCAGCATCTCTTGTTCATGACCATGTGTAGCCATAGCCACATAAAAAAAAACAAGTCTTAATGCGTGAAACATATCACAAAAACATTTTTCAATTTGTCATACATCTTTTCATTCAAAGCTGTTCTTGAGATATATATTTAGTGTATCGAGGCAGCAAATAATCTTCTAAACATATACTGTTAAATATAAGAGACAATGAATGTCTCTTATATTTTATATATATATATGTATATATATTTATATATAATAATATATATTTTATATATATATATATATATATATATATATATATATATAATCCTAAGTAGGATAATATATATGTTTATTAATATATATAATTAATTGCTTTGTTTATACTGCATTGAGCAGTGTTTTATTAACACTGGAATAATATTTTTAGACGTGTGTGCATTCTTTATTAATTTGCATATAGCAAAACAGATCTGTCTGTGGATGACTATTTACGCTCTCATACCCTGATTGAGCACTCTAGAAGAATGGTAAACTTTGAAAAACAATAGCTACTTTAGCATATACGCATTGTTCATTCAGCAATGAATTAGAACACTCTCAGCTATTGGGCGTGTATAATGATAATATACACACTAAAAAGTCTTCTTCCTTATGCTGAGTGCCTGTAGCTCAGAGGTAGAATTGCCCATTGATGCCAATTCGGTCAGATTTCAATCCTGGGTAAAAAGCAATCGGCTGTCTAACTGTACTGATGAGCTGTGATACTGCTAAACAGATCTGTCTGCAGATGACTATATCTTAAGTAGGGCAACATATATGTTTATTAATATATATATAATTGCTTTGTTTATACTATGTTGAGCACTGTTTTATTAACACTGGAATATTATTTTTAGACATGTGTGCATTTCCATATGTATACGCTCTCACACCCTGATTGAGCACTCTGGAAAAATAGTAGACTTTGATAAACAGTAGCTTCTCTGGCATGTACGCATCACTCATTCAGTGAAATGAATTAGAGCGCTCTAGCTATTGGGCATGTATAATGATATGCGCTAAAAAGTCAGCCTCCTTCCACCGAACGCCCATAGCACAGGGGTAGAGTCGCCGACTGACACCGTTTTGGTTGAGTTTCAATCCTGGGTAAAAAAGCAATCGGAGTCTAACCGTACTGCTGAGCTGTGATATGGTGAAACAGATCTGTC
The DNA here is from genome assembly GCA_037127315.1 of Ascarosepion bandense. Taxonomy (NCBI): domain Eukaryota; kingdom Metazoa; phylum Mollusca; class Cephalopoda; order Sepiida; family Sepiidae; genus Ascarosepion; species Ascarosepion bandense. Next base: position 1,201,513 of record JBBBDQ010001162.1, read on the forward strand.
TGCGGATGACAATATATATATATATTAAGTTGCTTGAGGTGAAATGAGGTCAAATCATGCAGAAACACCAATTTTTCATTTGAATACCAAAGACAATCTCAATCAATACTTACAGGGATTTGCCACTTGGGAACATTGCAAAATTTGGTACAAATCTGTTTGTTGATAAGTTAACAGCTCCATCCTATAAAGCCTTAGTTGCTATGGAAACTAACCTCTTCTACCAATAGTTAATTAATTGTGAAACACCTTTTTCACTTTGCTTATATTTTTAAATCATTCAATAAACCTTTCTCTCATTCCTTCATGGTAATCTCATTTATTGCATTTTCCTACTATTATATGGAGTAAATCCACTCACTCTTAACAGCAAGATGAGGTGAATATAGCAGTTGGGGGAGGACAGACCAATTGAGTTCCAAAATTTTATCCTTTTTTTTTTTTTTTTTTTAAATCATTTCACCCTGAGCAAGGCGGAAATGCCACTGATGTGTAGGGGGCTACATAACTGTAAAAAAATTAATTAGAAAAGAGTGAGGAGTACAAACTAGTTAGAAAGGAGCAATAGAAAGCTGAGAAAGCAGGTGCGATGACAGATACATAGGTGGAGAGAAAGGGAAGGTTATATGGGGGTGGGGAGAGAGCTAGTGTCCAGTGGTTAGTATATGAGTATTGACTTTGCATTTAAATTTCTGGAGGTTTTAGCCGTCTGGAAAGCAAGAATACAGGAGCGAGGTGGGAAGTGCGAGAGAAGAAGCTGCAGGAGTAGAATTGTCGTCTGCATTTGGCTAACCTGACTGTGAATGGGTGGGACCCAGTTGCCAGTCTGGTTGCACAAGTAAACGCCTGTTGAGGAGGCACCAGTGACTTAAGTTCATTGGAGCATCAGCCATGAAAGTATTTATAGAACAGACAAAGGGAGGCTACATTTTGACGGTGGGGAAGTGGCTGCAGTCGAGCCGCCAGATCAGTACCTATCACATTACAGACTCTCCTTTGGAGCCTGTCAAGAACACTGAGGAGAACGGGCAGGGGTGCCTGACTATAAATGGCAGCAGTACTCCATGCACGGATGGATGGTTGACTTGTGTATATGCAGGATGGATTCAGGCAGAAAAAAAACATCCTGGATCGACATAGTTACCCAACCTTCTTAGCAGTAGATTTTGCTATGGATTCAATATAGTGGTTCCATTTGAGGTCTGAGGACAGGGTAAGTCCGAGTAGGCGTAGTGTATTGCTCTCCAGGAGAATCACTTGGTCCATGCTTATGGGAGGCAGGAGAGGTTGCCTGTAATGGTTGACAGACAACAGCTTGGTCTTAGACGAATTGAAGTTGACAAGCCACTTCTTGCCCCAGTTCACCACAGAGTGTAGATCCCGTTCAAGGTCAGCAGCAAGATTATGTCTGTCTGCCACGACAGGTTTCTTACTGGTGCAGGAGTATATTGTAGCGTCATCTGCGTAGATGCCTACTTGGGACTTGATCACATCTGGGAGGTCATTGATGAAAATAAGGAAGAGCATCGGGCCCAGGATAGAGCCCTGTGGGACACCAGCATTCATGCTGTAGGATGAAGAGGCACACCCATTCACAACGACCTTCATTTTGCAGTTATTTAAGAAAGATTGGATTAGGTCAAGCAGGCGACCGGTAATACCGTAACACCGTAGTTTGCATCGGAGGCCAGAGTGCCAAACCCTGTCGAAAGTCTTGGAGAGGTGTAGAGCAACCGTGCGAGCCTCGTCAGACTCATCAAGGGCCTGTAGCATGTACTCTGTTACGGTTGTTAGCAGGTCGGCCATGGACCTGGCAAAGCGGAATCCATATTGTCTGTCAGAGAAGAGTTTGTGGGCACTGAGATGATGAACTATTTCAGCATTGATTATGGCCTCGAATACTTTCTCGAATATCGGTAGAAGACTGATAGAGCGATAGTTGGATGGGTCTGAGGGTTCACCACAATTCTTAAATACAGGAACGACTGAAGAGAACTTCCCGCATGCAGGGAAGCAGAAAGGCAGTAGTTAAATAGTTTAGAGAGGACAGGGGAAAAGTTCAGGAGCACACCTCTTAAGGACTATCACTGAGATTCCATCATCTCCACATGCATTGTGTTATTCTTGTTGTATCCAACCTTACATTATCAATGAGGAGAAAAACGTTTTTTCTATCAGTACTGAGTACTTTTCAGCAAAACTTTTAAAGCTACATTGCAGCTGCTGTACATAGAATTGTGCATTTTACATTTCATAACATTTATAGAACTTTCAATGGAAACTAATTAAGATTCAATCTAATAACTAAGGTTGGATATGCAAATGGTGTGATGGTTAACAGCTCAGAATTTGAAACCAGAGACCCAACTTCCAATTCCAGTTGAGTTCATTATATTCACCTACATGGAAATACTCTTGTGAAAGATATGAATTCACTTTTTCACCCCCAGATATGGGTTAATTAGTAGGACATGTATCAATAAACCATTATCGCCAAAAGAAGTTTTATAATCTATATATATATATTCTGGCTTTAAATGACCTGCAGAAGTATAAAACATATGCTGACAACTGCAGCGATTTTAAAATAATCATGGCTTTTCATGGTCAGGTTTCTTCACCAATACAGAAAAACCGAAGTAGTTGTTGTCATTTTTAATTTCCTATTCAGTTTTTTTTTTTCAAATTATGATGGTGTAACAATGCAACATACCAAGCCATATTGGTATCACAAGCAATAATAGAGTGGATTTTGTAGCAAGAAAAGTACATCAGACCTCTTAAATACCAAAATTCCACTTACAGATCTGAAACCAACAATCAATACAAATGTTAGAAAGAAGTGGTAGATCCTATGGAACTCCTGTCTAAACAAAAAATTGTTAAAAATGAAACCAACTATAGGAGAATGGCATCAAAAACACCAAACTAGAAGAGAAATGATTATGTCCAAAAGCCAGATTAGACATACTTACAATAATCCATTTCAGTCAGTTAAGTGTCATATGTGATACACGCTTGGGTGATCATGTCTTGAAAGAGACATGACTGACTGGACAGAAGATTATCCCACAGTAGGTTGCCATTGCTTTCTGCGGTAGACTGGTTGCTAACCAAATCTAAAGAATCTAATATGTCCTGCTATTCAACCCATAGCTGTAGGAAGAAGAGGTGATTATATTATAATATTAATTAGTAGTAATTAATTGGGGATCAGTTTACTACTTCATGACAATAGAAAACCGATCCCTCACTTTATGCCCAGTAGGAACTTTGATGATGCTTCGAACTATTATATTCAGTCAGTTAAGTGCCATATGTGAAACACGCTTGAGGGTTCATATGTTGAAAGAGACATGACTGACTGGACAGAAGATTATCCCACAGTAGCTAGCCATTGCTTTCTGCGGTAGACTGGTTGCCAGCTAAGGCTAAAGAACCTAATATTTAACCCATAACTGGAAGAAAGAGATGGATTAATATCTTTCCCAAGGGTATTTGCATGTGTGTTAATGCAAGGAATACAACCGGAATTTGAACTAGCTTTCCAAATTTCTTATTCCGGGCCAATATCCACTGCCCCACAATGTGCATCCCATTTACATATCATGAAAAAATAACCCATTTACATATAAAAAAAGGAAGATCCTCCAGTATCCATGGCATGCTAAGAGAAATCCACTATAAAACACATGTTGACTAACTGTAGCAATTTTAATTCAGTCCATTTAAGATACTACCAAAAGCCAACGTTAAAGAACCTTTTCAAAATACTGATCTACTTTACATATACCAGTTTCTAAGAAATTAAACATATTTTTTTTTTTAATCATGTCACCCCAAGCAAGGCATTCCACTGCCACTATAGCGCAGGGGGTTACACAGGGCGATAGACGAGTTAGGATGTACATAGGGGGAGAGTTGGAGAGAATGGGAGGGTTAGTGTGTTAGGAGGTGTCTATTGACCTTACATTTAAACTTCTGGAGGTTATAGCTGTCGGGGAAACAAGCATGCGGAAGGGAATTCCACAGGTGGGAAGTGCAAGGAAAGAAGCTGTTGGAGTAGAAATTGCAGTTACATTTCATTGGTTTCACTGTGAAAGGGTGGGACCTAGTTGCCAATCTAGTATCTCGTGCAAATTCACATCTCAGGGGCACCAGTGATTTAAGTTCATCAGAGCAGAAGCCATGAAAGTATTTATAGAAAAGTCACAGGGAAGCCATGTCATGCCGGTGAGAGAGTGACTGCAGGCAGTCAGCTAAGTCAGTATCAATCACATTACAGATTCTCCACTGTATTTTGTCAAGAAGCCCGAGGAGAATAGCAGGGGCACCTGACCAGATGTGGCAGCAGTATTCAAAACATGGGCGGATGGTAAAATAGAACCATAACTAACAGCAGTTTTACTATTTAAAAGAATTTTTTAATGTCTAAATACAAGATTTAATTTAGAAAAATATTAAATTTTTTCATTAAATGATCCAATGGGTTGCAAAACATGCTAAAATAAGTTATTTCAGCAGACGTTACCATTTTTTATTATTTTTTTTATACTTTAAAGTTGTTTATTAATTAACATCTAATGTAATAGATCATCGAAAATCTGAGTGAAGGAAGTATACTAATCAGCAGGGATTGGAACTGAATTCTCTTTTGACAGGGAAGTAACCATTTTTAATAATTTGATGAGCTTAGCTGATAGACATTAATTTTTCTATTTCTATTTAAACAAAAAAAGCCGTACCACTTCTACAAAGTCAAATCACTCTCATTTCTCCTATATTCCAAATGTAAGAAGAAAGTTCTATCCAGACAGCTTCTTCCAGAGAACTGCCACTTTATGGAACACACACTCACATGGGTTCTTCCCTGAACACGAAAATCTTAACCTCTTTAATTCCAAAGCCAGTCTTTATCTATCCTCCTTGTCTTAACTGCTAAGTTTTTTTTTTCACACACCTCATTGATCATTAATATTTTAACAGTAATATCTGTCTTGAGTGGCTCTTCAGCCTTGTATTGGGTGAATTTTAGTATTGGGTGAATTTTAGTATTAAAAATTTAGAAATCCATAACTTGCAGCCTTTTCTGAAATCCTTGGTCTACATAAGCAAGTGTATGTAAACATTAGATTTATATCCTATGCAAATTTAGAAATCCATAACTTGTAGCCTTTTCTGAAATCCTTGGTCTACATAAGCAAGTGTATGTAAACATTAGATTTATATCCTATGCAAATTTAATGTTGTTTGGTTTCAAAGAGATTACTTACAAGACATTCCAGGGAAAACAAAAATTGTCAAAAACAAAAAAAAAACTACTAAGATAACTATGTTAGATTAATGGAACAGTTTGTTGAATTATCTCGGGCAAATTTTACCAATAAATCTTTTTGGATTTTGATCAATTCTAAATTGGTCCGAAATAGTGTCGCCAGCTTCTTTTAGGTTACTTGAAGAAAAATAAGAAAAATGCTGTTATAAAGAACAAATAAAAATTTTATGATTTGTCAAACGGAGAAAGAAGAAACAGAAAAAGTAATTGAAGTAAACGTGTAAAAACACATTCAACTGTTCAAAGTATTGAAAAATAATAAGGGTTCATGACAAAAGTTTTCTGGTTAGAATAGCGAGTATGAGACTGTAGGTTTAATTTCCAGAGGTTGGCAGATTGTGTTTCTCAGGAATAAGAGAATTACTGTTTTTTTCTTGGTAAATGTATGCTTGTATCATAGATTTTACAATTCAATAAAATTAACAGTTCTGAGATTAACAGTAAAATCAATAAGATTTTCTGTTAAAAATGTAAGAAATTACTACATTCTTGTTTTTTTTTTTTATCATTTCACTCCAAGCAAGGCAAGAACATCACTAGTACACAGGGGGTTACAGTGAGAGAAAAGATTGGCTCCAGGGGTTGTTGAAGAAAGAATCAGAGATGGATGGGAATTTAGAAGACAAAAGATGACAATTGACATTGCATTTAAATTTTTGGAGATTGTAGATATCAGGAAAGCAGGTAAATAGAAGAGAGTTGTACAAGTTGGAAGTGTAAGAAAAGAAACTGTTGAAGTAGAAGTAGCAGTTACATTTAACTATTTTTTGGTAAAAGATTCACTAGGAAAAAAGCCAGTCATTAGAAAGAAAGTAGGAAATTAATAGCTTTATTTGAAAAGAAAAAATTGGTAAATTAATAGTTTTATGAGAAAAGACAAAAGTGGGAAATTAATAATTTTATTAGAAAATACAAAAGCAGAAAATATCACCATTAGAAAAAAAAGAAAATTTATAGCTTTATTAGAAGGAAATTGGAAAATTAATATATTTATTAGAGAAAAAAGTAGGAAAAATAGATATTATTAGAAAAGAATAGTATGAAATTATTAAAAAACTATTAGACAAAATCTATTTAAAATCCTCACATATTTCATATTGAATAAAAGTCAAAATATCTCAAAAGTTAAGTATGAATGAAATCCAAAGGGAATGTTGAAAAATGAAAAATATGTGTTCAGGATTGTTTTAAAAACTCTTCATTAATAACTTTGAATACCCTTGAAGTCAAATTTTCATGATTAGTCAAGTAGCTTTCTAAGTCACTCTGTCAAATAACTACATGCTGTTCCTGTTTTTAGTCATAATAACTGTAAATTAAATACTGTTCTATTTGTTTGCTGAAAATAAAATCTATTTCTTTCATTTTTTTGAAACTTACAAATATAGTTTTTAATAGTTGCTTTGTAATTTGATTTTTCAAAAGAAATCATTTTGTATTTTTCATTTTTCCTCATCCTATAAAAACCAGAAGGAACAGTCAAGATAATATATGACTAGAAAATTAAGAACAAAATGATATATCTGATATTTTAAATGGAGTATTTAAAACTCCTTGGTACTAATGCTGTGACAATGCCCCACAGTACTAACAAAGAGTTAATGCTATAGTTGGTGTGCTAAGATACACAAGTCATTTGTAGTGAACTAGCAGTATAGCCTGGTGTTGCTTTCGAGTGAAAGCTTTAAAACTAATTCATGGTCCTGGTGTTCAGACTCTTTGAACGTTGGCACAAAAGACTAAAAAGCAATAGTTTTTCCAGTTAAAGCAAAACCATAGATTGAAAGAAAAATGAATGGATGTAAGTCAAATTTTGAAGTTTGGTGAGAATCGGATAAAATTGTAGATTTGTTTAAAGAACATACAGACAGATAAAGAGACATGCACACAAACATCTTGCATTTTATATGTATATATTATTGATTTTCTGCACTATTGTAAGAACTTCAACCTTGAAACTTCTGAATATCCGTTTCTTATGTCTTTGTCTATGAGTGTATCAAATTGGATTAAAATCAGACCACTCCTTCTATAACAAGATTTTTTTGATTTTCAATATTTATCAGGGGTACCTTGACACAAAACCTAGCTAAGAACACTTGCAGATGCTTATAGTACAACTGTGTAAATTTTCAATAAAATTGATTCAGCCGTTTTGGAGTCTATAGGTAATGGATACACACACATACAGACAGACAAAGTTCCACTTATAAAGAAGTTATATGAATATGAATTGTGGTGCAGTGGAATGAGAAATTGGAGAGCCAAGTTCAAATTCCAGTTGACTTCATTGCATTCACATACACACAAATACCCTTAGGAAAGGCATTAATTCATCTCTCCTTCCTCCAGCTATGGATTAAATAGCAGGACAGATTGGATTCCATAGTCTTGGATGGCAACCAGTCAACCATAGGAAAATCTTGACACAAAACCTAGCTAAGAACACTCGCAGACGCTTATAGTAAATTTTCAAGAGAATTGGTTCAGCCATTTTGGAGTCTATAGGTAATGGGCAGACACACATACACAGTTCCATTTATAAAATAAGTTTAGATTTGGTCTTTACTGAGTGCTCTGAAAATGTGACTGTTTGAATATTGATTCAGAATGTTTCTTCAATAAAAAAAATTTGAAAGAGAGCTCTGAAAGTAAAGATGCAAATTGTGAAAGCTTGTTATTTGTTTGAAGTCTGGATTATAAATTTTGTATTGCAAGCCATTTCAAAATACAGATGATAAAAAAAAACAAAATAAAACTCGAGGCTTAGGGTCATATTACATTGAAACACCAATTTTTGTATGCTGACAGAAGTTAAGCAATGTTGAGACTGGTCAGTACCTAGCAGTGACAGCTTGGGAATACCAGGTGCTTTAAGCTGAGATGTGTGGGTGGTGTAATTTATGACAGCTCGGAATTGAAATTGGGAGAGTCAAGTTCCAGTTCCAGTGAGGTTTGTAACTGCAAATTTGCAGACTAGAATTGGATCTTGGCTTTCCAAATTCCAATTTCAAGCCATTATTCCAACACCAGCACACATCCAAGCTTGTAGCACTTAGTATTCCCAAGTAGTTACCTATCTTGATACCGACCAATCTCAACGTTACTTTCTAAAATTAAAAAAAAAAAAAATTTTCATCAAAATCTGACTAAATCAACTTTCTTACTATAATTGAACATTAAAAAAATACCTTAAAACTCCTTTTTTTGGCATTAAATAACCCATAGAGGTTTATATGCTGTTAAACAAAACTGAAACCCAAACTCAGCACTACTTAGTGTAAGAATCTTTTTGAGATAATGATGTGTTACTGATACAAATACCATTGGGAAAGGTATGAATCCACTGCCTTTATCTCAGATATGGATTAATTAGTAGGATTCGTATCAGTAAATTATCATTATATCAAAACCATTCTTACTCTAAAAATATTTTTTGACTTTAAATAACCTACAAAAGGTTGATAAGCTGTAAAAATATCAACAAATTAATCAAACTCAGAAAATTAATTTTTGGAATGATGTAATTTTTAAAATCATAGCATTTCAGGAATTGCAGTCTCAGACTGCAATGAATTTCTAAAATTCTATGATTTTCTTTTAACATTCTTACTAAATGAGTTTTTTTTCTTAACCTTTTTCTGAAATAATTTTTTTTAATTGTTTATTTTTGATTATTTCTCTTCCTTGTCTTTTGAAAAAATTGGTTCCAAATTGAAACATATTTGATTTTATCTCCTGTTCAGTTTACATTAAAAAGTTAAAAAAAAAAAAAGTATGGTAGGCAAAAATAGAATAAGAAAAACAAAAAAAAAAAAGAATTGAAAGGAGGCATGTTTTCGTCATGAGGATGGCCTTCCATACATGTCAGCGATGTAATGAATTTAAATAATGTAAGGTTTTGATGCAATACATACGAATAAGCATGCCATATCTCAGTGCAGCTGCTGCTTGATTTAGTCTTTGAGTGAAATGTAATTTAGCCACAGTAAGTCAGAAAATAGCAAGTATAAATTTCTCGATGTTTAAAATAAATGTTTGTCATTCAGTGGACAATTTAAAAATGTCAGTTTAACTTTGACATATAAACATCTTTTTTGTGAATATTTTTCTTTATACTAATGTTCACCAAGGCTCAAGAACCACTCAAAGTAGATGGGCACAGTGTGGTGTTAGATGAGTGTAAGATAAGGCAAGAAGTGAAGTTCAGGAAGTTATGTAGGCAAATCCACAACATAAACACAAGTCCCATAACTCATTAGGGGCTAAGGGATACCATATGTACTGCAACGACAGTAGCAATTGTTGTTCCTAGCCATGATATCCTGATGAAGCCCAATCATATCTAGGCTGGTTAGAATTCAGTTTTTTTCCTTTTTTGAAACTAGTAGCCAAGCAAGTCTATAATATCTACTCTGTCTTGCTATTTACCCATAACTAAGGTGGGAGGAGTAGGATAGATTTAAGCCTTTCTCAAGGATATAAAACAAAACATTGTGTCTATAATAACATCCATATCAACCAAAATAAGAACAAGAGTTTGAAATAATGTGAGCATATTGACATTTACTTGTCTCAGAAATGAATACAAAAATATTCATGAACTATCTGGAGCCGGTAACATTAAATAAATCATTATTGATATTTTTCATTCTGAGAAAAAGCTGACTATCATTTGACTCACAAGACTTCAACGTTCAATCAGTATGGCTGATGCTAACCTCCAAGAGAGTGACTCATTGTGTTTTCTCAGACTAACGTCCGAGTAAACACAATGAGTGGAAAGATTAAATTAAATCAGTCTGCAGCTAAAAAATTAGGTTCACTATGTTATGCTAGACAATTTTTTTACCAGAATCTGTTTCTGAAACTTAAAAGTTTATCATTCATCTTTGCTTTGGATATTGCTACCACATCTGGTCTGGTCTTGTGTATGATGGTAAACTGCATCTGACAGCAAAACCTCTGATTGGAAGGTTGTGAGGAGCATGGAACAACCTCTTAATTGCTGTTGTTCCCAGGTCCACCCTGACCTGGAGTGGTAGCACCTGTTAGAGTTCCAGCTATGGGCAAATAGTTAACCCCGAAACTAGAGTCAAAACACTATGAAAGTATAAAAATACACTTCTATAGAAATATATACATAAAAATCGACTTTCATGAAAAAATATACGTTTTTGAAGGAAAGATATTACCAACAATGCATTTTTGAAGGGAAAAAAATGATTGCCATAATTCATTTTTAAAGGAAGAAAAATTATTACCAGCAATACATTTTTGAAAAAAAAACTAGAAGACATCTTCAGTTTTCTAAAATAAAAAAAAGTAAAAGAAAATCATCAAAACGAGACTAAATTAACCTTTTCACTATAACTGAACATTAAAAAAAATACCCCACCTTTTTGGCATTAAATAACCCACAGAGGTTGATATGCCATTAAACTAAACTCACTCACTCACCACATCTGATATAGTACTAGCCCTATAGATTTAGAGATTCTTGATAAAATTCAAAGAATCTGCAATGTTTTTGGTTCTGACCTGACATCTTTGCTTCAGTATTTCTCCTACCACCATAATGTAGCTTCCCTGTGCCTTTTCTATAAATACATTCATAGTAATTATTCAGATGAACTCTTTGCTATGATACGTAGACTTTATGTATTTAAGCACAGTCCTAGATTAGCAGATATGTGTTGTGATGCAGTGGATATCAGCTTGGAACAAGAAATTGAAGAGCTGAGTTCAAATTCCAGTCAAATTTGTTGCATTCATTTATGCACAAATACTTTCGGGGGGAAAGAGATTAACCTATCACTTCTTAGTTTAGCTATATCAACTGATATTGTGGTGGATAAGAAATTAATTAAAATCAACATTCTTCTTCAATTTTACAAAAATTCACAATGACATCTGAAATCCTGGTTTTCCCAAATAGAAAAAGGATTGACCATCTGCTTAAAGAAAATGTCAAAACCAGATTTTGCAAGTAGGTGTTAAAATGATTTTTGATGAATGGAAGCATCTTGCAAGACCAAAAGGTCTTTGTGTGTAAGTGCAAAAAAAATCAACTTCAGTCAGATGGGAGCCAGGAGACAAAACATCTAAAAATGTAACTTCAACTTCAAGTGACTTGGACTTGATTTTTTTCTTTTTATCTCTTTCAACAATTACTACTATGAACAACTTTATCATTGAACACAAACTCTACTCATAACTTCTTAATAATGTTTCTAATTGAACATTAACTTCTACAACTTGTGTTATCTCTCCTTTTAATAAATTTCTATTTTAAAATGCAAAATGTATACTTTATTCATACACTATTCCACACAATTCCAAATATTCCATCCTGCTGACAACTAATCCTCTGATAATTCTGATGATGATAATTCTGCATAAAACTGGTAAGCTGTAGGGAGTTTGGTTAAGTCTGACACAAGTCCGAATCAAAGAAACATTCACCATCTCCCTATGCTACAATATATCACTTGATGAGAGGCTGAATATAGCACCAAAATGTGACAGCTCTTGTATAGCAAAAAAGTTTTTATTATAAACTCCCATTATAAGAATATTACTACAAATATTTTTCTACTATATATCGAGCACTGCTAAAAAGTAAATGCTACGATGCTACAAACTGTGAAATCTCATTTCATAATATATATATATATATATAAAATTTATGACATAAATATAATATATCTACAAAAGTAGCCATTTTGTTTCAACAATATCTGTCTTATCAAGTGATGAGAATTTTTAAGTATAGTGTTTCTTTGGATACAGAATTTTATTCCATCCATACCTACTCTATACTTGTGTATATATATATATATATATATATATATATATATATATATATAATGATACGTATTTCCTCTATCTATATCAAGTATGGAGTATGTTATGTAATCATCAGGTGCATATTTTAAACTGACAGTTTAATAGATTTGAATTTAAGTTCACTCAATGTTCATGGGAATTAAATCTTATAAAGTTAAGTTACTGATTTTTTAATAACAAGATTAAAAATGTAAATATTCTATGGTTACATGTGGATAAAAATTTAAAATAAAAAATAATGAAATGTAAGGAGAAGAAATCAAAGGGGTGTAAATCATGAATCTTAAAAATTTAAATAACCAAATATTCAGTCAGTTAAGTGCCATACATGATACACGTTTGGGCGATCATGTCTCGAAAGAGACATGACTGACTGGGCAGAAGATTATCCCGCAGTTGGTTGCCATTGCTTTCTGTGGTAGACTGGCTGCCGACCAAGGCTATAGAACCCAATCTGTCCTGTTACTTAACCCATAACTGGAAGGAATAGATGGATTAATACCTTTCCCAAGGGTATTTGCGCGTAAGTGAATGCAATGAATTCAGTTGGAATTCGAACTCGGCTCCCTGATTTCTCGTTCCAAGCCGATATCCCTTGCACCACAATGCACATCCAAATATTACCAAATATTACATGTACATAAAAATGTAGGGAAAATTAAAATTTTAAATAAGATAAAATAAAATAAAAGGAAAAATTAAGAGGTAAAATTTAGAATTAAGAATTAAAAATGTAAGGAGCGAAAATAAAAAGGGTTTAATTCATAATTGTTAAAAGTGATATTGTGGGAAGAAGAATGAAAGAAACAAAGAAAGAAAGAAAGGAAGAAAGAAAAAAGAAAATAAAGAAAGAAAGGAAGGAAGGAAAGGAAGGAAGAAAGAAAGAAAGAAAGAAAGGAAGGAAGGAAGAGAGAAAGAAAGGAAGGAAGATAGAAAGAAAGGAAGAAAGAAAAAAGAAAAAGAAAGAGAGAAAGGAAGGAAGAAAGGAAGGAAGGAAGAAAGAATGAAAGGAAAGGAAGAAAGAAAGAAAGAAAGAAAGAAAGAAAGAAAGAAAGAAGGAAGGAAAGGAAAGAAAGAAAAAAGAAAGAAAGAGAAAGGAAAGGAAGGAAAGAAAAAGAAAGAAAGAAAGAAAGGAAGAAAGAAAGAAAGGAAGGAAGAAAGAAAGAAAGAAAAAGAAAGAGAAAGAAAGAAAGGAAGGAAAGAAAAAGAAAGAAAGAGAAAGAAAAAAGAAAAAGAGAGAGAAAAAGAAAGAGAGAAATAGGCAAACGTAAAGAGGGATCTATATCAATCTGGGTCTAACAATTTAAGTAAGATTTTTTTCTGTCAGAGCATGTGATCATTAAATCACTTTTTTTATTAAGCAAATTTAGATTTTTGATATGATTTAAGATGACAAGTTTTTCTCATAGGCATAGGTTACATTTAACTTGTTTTCCATTGTAATGTTTGGATTTAGCTATGATATTCCAGGTAATAATTTGGTTCTTCCTGTTGGTTTTTAATTTCCAATTATGTATGGATAAAGCAGTACTTTTTGCTGTATTTACTGTTGTTTAAAGACAACATGTGGTTGTTAAATATTATTTTACATCTGTTAGAAGTGCTTTCAAAGTAAAATTTAACATTATCATCTGAATAAAATTGAGCTCTATAAACAATACTTTTGGACATACACTAGATATTCAGTTGGCAGGTTTTATTTTTTTGGTAGTTGCAATTATTTTTAGAAGGGTCATTTTTGCTATTAGTAGGGTGACGGATGTTCTTTATGTGGGCCAAATATTTACGTGATGTCATAGCATTATGTTGTGAAATATTTTTATCTCTGTTTTCAATGCAACTATAACTAAATTCGACTTTGTTTTTTGAAGTTTTTATTTAGTGTGGGTGAATGGTAGAAATGTTTGTGAATTAAGTTAAGGAATAGTTTACCAATGTTAGTTTGGATGTTATCACTGAAGGGTGGGTTAAACCAAATAATGTTATATTCATGTGATTTAAGCATTAATGTGTTTAATTTTAGAATTGTCAAAAATTTCTTTATTGCTAGAGTTTGTACTTAAATGAAATTGGATAGATTTGTGTAGGTTGTTGGTGATTCTCTGAGAGTGATTGGATTCCCTGTTGATGAATGTGTGGTTGTGTGAGTCCTATATATATATTTGTCATTCCAAGTCAATATCCACTGCAACACAACACTGGGATGTAAAGTGTTCATACATTGATGCACAAACCCTCATATATCCAAATAATCTCTTTCAATATATATGTAGATATATATATATTGAAAGTGATTATTTGGATATATGAGGGTTTGTGCATCAATGTATGAACACTTGATGCACAAACCCTCATATATCCAAATAATCACTTTCAATATATATATATATATATATATATATATATATATTGAAAGAGATTATATCCAAATAATCACTTTCAATATATATACATATATATATATATATAATAATAATAATAAAACCGACTCTGTACGTATTCTAATCTTAAAATGTTACACAAGAAACTTTTAAAGACTATGAATAACCAGCAGAATCTAACTCCGTTATCGTCCTCGGCTATAGAGCTTTGGACAAAGAGGGGAAAAAAAAGAAAACTGCGTAGGACCGACAATGCATATGGTTCTTCACAGTAAAGAAAAAAAACCCTCGAACGGAACGAACCACCAGGAAAGAAAAGTGCTCGATACTAAACTAACCAAAAAGTGTTAACAAAAAGGCAGTTACGCAGAGCGATTTTTTTCGTGTGTGTGTATATATATATATATATATATATATATATATATATATATATATAGTGAAAGAGATTATTTGGATATATGAGGGTTTGTGCATCAGTGTATGAACACTTGATGCACAAACCCTCATATATCCAAATAATAACTTTCAATATATATATATATATATATATATATTGAAAGAGATTATATCCAAATAATCACTTTCAATATATATATATAGTGAAAGAGATTATTTGGATATATGAGGGTTTGTGCATCAGTGTATGAACACTTTACATCCCAGTGTTGTGTTGTAGTGGATATTGACTTGGAATGACAAATTGGGGAGTTGAGTTCGAATTCCAGTTGAATTCCTTGTATTTACTTACACACAAGTATCTTTGGTAAAGGTATTAATCTGTCTCTTCCTTCCAGTTATAAATAGTAGAACAGATTAGGTTCTATAGCCTTGGCTGGCAACCAGTCTACCACAGAAAGCAATGGCAACCTACTCTGGGATAATCTTCTCAAAAGAGACATGATCACCCAAAGCGTGTATCATGTATGGCACTTAACTGACTGATATGATAAGGCTCTACAAAAATGAATTAACATTTGTACTAAGTTACCAGTTATCTTTTATCATGCAGGTTTTTTTTTTTGTTTTTTAATCATTTCATCTCAAGGAAGGTCATGATGCCACAAAAATGATAGGGGTTACTCTTTTAAAAAATCACCGTGATCCTGTTAAGATGAATAAAAACATATTCCAAGGGAATCAACCCTTTCCTGTTCCAAAACAGAGTACCTCCCTTTTCACCTCTGAAATTGGGTCCACGCGAATCATGTGATCAACGCGACATTCAGGCGTGAGACGCGCAACTCAACAGAGTTGGAATATGGCTGTCAATGGTTAAGAAAATATATATATATATATAACATTGTGTCTATAATAACATCCATATCAACCAAGATAAGAACAAGAGTTTGAAATAATGTGAGCATATTGACATTTACTTGTCTCAGAAATGAATACAAAACTATTCATTAACCCTCTAGGGCCATTCGTATCATATTTGATACAGTATTTCCCAATAAGGAAACATTTGGTGTTTCCCTATAAGGAAACATTTGGTATTCATTGACTGAGCAGTCAGTACTGCTTTCATTTGAAATTTATAAAATATTTCTCTTAAAAAATTTTTCAGGAAAATATTTCTTTCAAGGCTTGTTTTCATTTTATTATATTATTAAGTAGTAATTAGTGGGGGATCAGTTTATTACTTCATGATAATAGAAAACCGATCACCCACTTTATGCCCAGTGGAAGCCTTAACCCTCTAGGGCCATTCGTATCATATTTGATACAGTATTTCCCAATAAGGAAACATTTGGTATTTCCCTATAAGGAAACATTTGGTATTCATTGACTGAGCAGTCAGTACTGCTTTCATTTGAAATTTATAAAATATTTCTCTTAAAAAATTTTTCAGGAAAATATTTCTTTCAAGGCTTGTTTTCATACTGTATCAGATATGATATGAATGGCCCTAGAGGGTTAACTATCTGGAGCCGGTAACATTAAATGAATCATTATTGATATTTTTCATTCTGAGAAAAAGCTGACTATCATTTTACTCACAAGACTTCAACGTTCAATCAGTATGGCTGATGCTAACCTCCAAGAGAGTGACTCATTGTGTTTTCTCGGACTAACCTTTTCAGCTCATATAAAGTGGAAAGATTACATTAAATCATGTATGTTCTAACTTGGGACTGATTCTGTACGTACCTATGTTGTAATGTTTCTCTGTGTAAAATAAATGTATACTTCCAGTCAACCATGAGTAAATATCTACTTTTCTTTCGTTCCGTGCATTTTCTCCACGTGCTGCACACACACACATATATTTGTCCACGGATCATGAATCATACTGTAAATTAAGGCATTTTAGTTATGAGACAAACCCCCCATTCATAACACATCGCGAATGAGTCAATAAAGTAACTAAGATGCAAGAAGTTACTTAGAAAAAATATGAAGAAAATAAAAACACTACTACAGTGAGGAAAAGAAGGCGTTAAGTAGATAACAATTGACATTGCATTTATATTTTTGAAGCACAAACTTAGCTGGTAAGTAAGACATCAGAATAGAGTTCCACAAGTGATAAGTGTGAGAAAAGAAACTGTTAGCATAGAACTTATCATGACATCTAGCTATTCTGACTGTAAAATGATGAAACTTTGCCGCCAATCTAGTCCTGTGCTTAAATTCATGAAATCTTGGTAACATACCGAAAAGTTCATCAAAACAGTTACCATAAAAATATTTATACAAAGAGCTCAGGGAAGCTGCATTAGGGCAGTGGGAAAGTGACGGAAGCTATGATGCCAGATGAGGACAAATAATACAGATTCTTTGTATTATATCAAGAATCTCTAAATATATAGCAATAGCAATTTATCATATGTGGTAGCAAAATATATTTAGAGTGAAAGAAAATTAGTGATAAGAAAGAACAATGAAATAACTGGATTCAGGAAGGCAGTTGATGACAATTGATGCTGCATTTAAACTTTTTAAGATTGTAGATAACAGGGAAGCAAGGAGGTGGAAGAGAGTTCCAGAGGTGAGATGTACAAGAGAAAAAACTATCAGAATAGGAATTGTAAGAGAGAAAAAGAGGTCAGCTCATAGAAACGACAGCTTAAGTGGATACATTAAATATATTTAAACTACTAAAGATAAAATGTCTCAGTTTCAAATATTCGTTAACTACTTAAAATATACAGTACTGTGCAAAAGCATTAGGACAAGAACTATATCTTTTATGAGGCATATTGACAGAAAATAATTTAAAGTAATGTTATTTGTTTTACTCAATAAATGCTTTAACAAGAAAAAAATACTTGTTACAAAATAAATTTAATATTTAGTATAATAGCCTTTTGCTTTGATCACAGCCTTCATTCTGTCAGGCATTGACATCACAAGTTTCTTCAATGTATCTAATGGTATCTCCTGCCAAGCAGCTTGTATTTGTACCCAAAGTGTGTTTTGATAAGTAACATTAGATTTATTGATTTGAGAGGGGGAAATAAAAAAAAAAGCTGTCATATCCAAGGATAATAGAATAATGAATAGTTTCAAAATGACTTGTTTAATAGAAAATAGGAAAAATTAAATATAACTTCTTTTTAATACATTTCTTTTTCACCTAGTTTTAGATAATCAATATTTATTAGCTATTTACTTGGCTTTTCGCCTTGTATTTGAATTTCAGTGAGGTTTTTAGAAAAATCACCCCTGTTTTAATACAAGGGTGATTTTGCACACTACCAGTAGTGTTCAAAAGTGTTAGGACAGGGGTGATTTTAAACTTTATTTTGATGCTTCATAAAAGATGAAATTGTTTTAATACTTTTGCATAGTACTGTATATTTCTATAAAAAAAAGCCTATATTTTGAAAGAGATTCTTTGCATATACTAGTGTTTCTGTGCCTACCCTTAAATATTCTGCAAACATCTCAGCTTATGATAAGGCCCTGGAAAATCTTGTATGGTTTAATTATTGCTACTAAGGTACCAATTATCTTTTATCTAGTAAAAGTAAACCCCAGAAAACAGCTATTCAATATGTTCCCATTGGCTGGGAGGTGTTTGTGTAGCAGGTCAAAATTATTGCTTATTATTTATTGCTTTTCCCTCCAGCTGAGTTGGCTGTGTTTGTCTTCTTTCTATATTTGTCTCTCCAAAGAGTTAAGAAAGGATTACGTTCAGATTTTCACAGCTTGCGGTTGTAATTACTTTCTGATTAAGGTGTGTCATGTCATTCCACTCCCGACTTGGATGTCTGGCCTTAATCAGAACTCCTGCAAGCAATACTCTGGTTACTTGTTTCATAATTATTCTGCTACCTTGGTTGGAATTCTACTGATATTGGTATTTGAAAAGAGCAAGAGAGAGAAGAGTTAAGAAAACACAGAGTATGTGGCTGAGTAGATGAGAGCTCACTATTTCTTTATTTGTAAAGAGAAGTGACTTTCTGATTCTATTAGTCTGGAAAATAATTCTAGAGTACAACAACTTAGGGTTGTATGTTGGAACCAAAGTTAAGCAACTGGTCAGTACCTAAATGGGTGACTGCTTGAGAATACCAGGTGCTGTCAGCTTGGATGTTCAGGAGGTATAATGGATGACAACCAGGAATTGTTAATTAGAGAGCTAAGTTTTAATTTCTATTGGGTTCATTATATTCACTTATGTGCAAATACCATTGCAAAAGTTGTGAATTCATCCCCTTCTCTGGCCCTGGGTATGACGGTAAACTGCATCCGGCAGCAAGGCTTCTAACTGAGAGGTTTTGAGGAGTATGGAACCACCTCTTAGTTGCTGTTGTTCCCAAGTCCATTCTGACCCGGAGTGGTAGCACCTGTTAGGGTCCCAGCTATGGGCAAAAAGTTAACCCCCAAACTGAGGTCAAAACACTATGAAAGTAAAAAATAGACTTTTATAGAAAAATATACATTCTTGAATGAAAAATATTATCAACAATAGTTTTGAAGAAAAAATTATTACCATAACACATTTTTGAAGGAAAAAAAATTTTACCAGCAATAAATTTTTGAATACAAAACTAGAAGACATTTTCAGTTTTTAAAATAAAAAATTTCATCAAAATCTGACTAAATCAGCCTTTTTACTATAACTGAACATTAAAAAAAAATACCTTAAAACCTTACCTTTCTGGCATTAAATAACCCACAGATGTTGATACGCTGTGAAACAAAACTCACTCACTCACTCACCCATCCCCTTCTACCCCATATATGGATTAATTAGTAAAACTTTTACTACAAATCATTATCAAAAAAAAAAAATCCTTGCAATCTGAAAATTTTTCCTGGCTTTAAATAACCTGCAAAAGAACACAAAAAAAACAACAAAACGATCAATTTGACATGTCAATCATTGCAACTAAGCGTATTGTGTTGATTAGCTACTTTGGCTTTCAGCTCGATGATATTGAAACATATGTTCCTATATGACCATTAAAATTATACAAGGGTGAACCTGATCAGTCCCTACTTAGTTCGGTTACTTGTTTTGTAGTTATTTTCCTGTCTTGATTGGTATTCTTCTGACATTGGTATTTTAAAAGAGGGAGAAAGAACAGTCAAGAAGTGACTTTTGATATTATTGGTCTGAATGCAAACTTTCAGGAAAACAGGTTTCTCAAATAATATAAACTACATCACTTGAAGACTTTCAACAGTAGTAACAACTATAATGTATTGCACATATAACTAGAAAAGAAAATAATAAAAAAATCAAAATTTAACATAACTCTAAATGAATAAAACCCTGATAATCTCACTATACGTACAAAATTACCTTTCTTTAATCAGGCTTAGATTTTGGGTTCATTTGTGGAGAGTTATCATTGTTATTTGCATTGAACATTGTCATATGTTACCTATTCTTCATCCTGAAGGAAAATGAATTACCACAAAACCAAAACTTTAATCTAAAAACACAAATCATGTTCTCAGATAGCCTTATTAGATCAAGAGTGATATGGAGAGACATATATGATACCAAAATTATTCAGAAATATCTAGATTATTAGTTGTATACAACTGCTTTCTAAGATCAAAGATTAATAATGGTTTTGAGCAGATGAAGTTTGTAGTTCTTAGAAACATCCTTCTATAGAATGTCAAACAAAGAACTGTACTAGATGAAAAAAAAACCACATTACTTGGAATTTTCAACAAGAACAACATATTAAAATGTATAGTGCATGTAACTCAATGAGAAAATCAAAATGTAGACATTTCACACTACTTCAAACAAAAGGTTAGGAAGGAAACCTCCACCAGTACTAGAAAGAGCAATAACAGCTACTGCACTTGAGAAACACATTTTTCTGAAAAAATATTTTAAGAGAACTGAAAACAGCAATGGCTTTTTGGTGAATAAAGGCTGAATGTTTCCTTGTAAGGAAAAAGCTAATATTACACATACTGTTATGTCTTTAACAGATGAGAAAAAGAAAAGACTTACCAGAGCCTTGGTAGGTTGTTTGATCTGTGAGAAAGAGACTTTGACTCATGGTTGAATAGATAATGAATACTCATGTGTTGCTAGCTTCATCTTTTATTCTTCTTTGCTCTCCTTCTTCCCTCAGACTTGAAGTCCGACATCATACAATTCTTTACCCCAAAGGAGTTAATTGTGTAAACATTGATTATAGAATTAAAGGGAGCTAACTATGCAAACAATGAATGCCTAATATAATGTATGTACACAAATACAACACTTACCATGGGAGATTAGAATATTTTCTTCATTTGTGAAGAGATTGACCAGCATTCATTGACATATAGCAAGGCCAACGTTATACTAAAGTTTAGTACATTTTGCTTTGTTTCAAACTTTTCCTGTTTGTTAATACATTTAGTAACTTTTGAAAACCATTTTTGCTATCCCAATACAACTTTGGATTTTGGTATCACATTTTACATTATTCTGATAAAACACTACCTCATTATTTAAATTTTCATACGTGCTTCATTCTAATTTCTCTAATTCATAAGTTTTTTTTATACTAGTTTTTCTAAAGAGTATGTGTTTCTTCTTACTGAGACATAAGTTTTATAAATCTCAAAAAATCAGATTATTTTTTTATTAAGAATATACCTTAAAGTGTTGAATCTAGGTGTGTCGTCAGTGTTGTTGCTCCCATGTCATTAGAAGTTTCGGGTCTCAATAAACAACAGACTTCTTCGATGGGCAACCTGACCAAATATGATCAGTATTCGGCCTGCACCCAGACTAAAAATATTTGCTACTAGCTTTAGGACGAGGATGTTATAAATTCCCCTTGAAAACAGCGACCACTCAAGACTTCACTTGGGCCATTCGATGTTATAGATTGGGTATGCTCGGTTGTACTGAACTTCTTACATTCAAGACAAGGTATTTTTGGAGAAAGAGAAGAAAACAAATCAATATATATATATATATATATATATAAGTCAGTTAAGTGCCATACGTGAAACATGCTTTGGCGATCATGTCTCGAAAGAGACATGACTGACTGGGTAGAAGATCATCCCGCAGTAGGTTGCTATTGCTTTCTGCAGTAGATTGGTTGCTAGCCAAAGCTATAGAACCCAATCTGTCCTGCTATTTAACCCATAACTGGAGGGGAGAGATGGATTAATACCTTTCCCAAGGGTATTTGTGCGTAAGTGAATGCAATGGGTTCAACTGGAATTCGAACTCGGCTCCCCGATTTCTCATATATATATATACATTAATAAAACGTTTTATCAGATTGGCTTGTCTTATGACTTTTCTTTCTCTTCTTCCCCTTTTAAATTCTTTATCATATCCTATTTATTTGGTCTTTCTTTTATATTTTTATTCTTATTTTTCTTAACTACACTTAATGAAATCTTTACAACATACACTTATGTCCTCATGGTCCAGTAGATAAAAGTGTTGATTAGCTCCAGGGACTTTAATACAAGGACAATACCTGGCTACAAATACAAAATACAAATAATTCAATACCTGGCTACAAGTAGTGAACAAATAACTTAGTTATCTTTAACTCAACTCTCTAAGACATCAGGAAGTAGCATAGTTCATGGATTGAGAACAATATGACTTAGTGATTGAGATAAAGCGTCTGGTTTGAAATTCCAGTCACCTGAAGAAGGTCGAAGCATACTATGGTTGAGATGTGAATATGAATATGGCAATAAAGATGATGAAAACAATGTAAATAATTATTGCAAGTATTTAAGCCTTGACTGTCGGTCCAAGTCCATACTTCAAGTGAAACTTTACATAAGATCCATCATTAACACAATAAAACTTGTGCATAAGATCCATCATTAACACAGAAGACTTGTACATAAGATCCATCATTAACACAGAAGACTTGTACATAAGATCCATCATTAACACAGAAGACTTGTACATAAGATCCATCATTAACACAGAAGACTTGTACATAAGATCCATCATTAACACAGAAGACTTGTACATAAGATCCATCATTAACACAGAAGACTTGTACATAAGATCCATCATTAACACAGAAGACTTGTACATAAGATCCATCATTGAAAGAAAAAATGGTTGCTTTCTTATACCTCTCCAGCAAGAACTTGACTTCTCCCGCTATCCTTACCTTGGGTATGATGAGTATTTTGAGGAGTGTGGAACCACCTCTTAATAGTTTCCAGATCTGCCTTGACCTGTGGTGGTAGTACCATTTTTGACAACATGGACATGTGGTGATACCGACTGAACAAAAGTGAGAAACTGGGTGTTGGTTCTCTGACGACAAAAAGGCAAATGAATAAAACTCGTCGTGCGCATTCAAGTTTGCACAGATGTTCCGGTTGAAAAATAAAAATTAATCAAATTTCCATTTCGTGAGCCTATGCAAATTTTAATTTACCAGCCAATGGAAAGCTCAGAATCAAATTCAAGTATGAAATTCCAAACGGGCTTCTGATCGAGAAGATACAATTACCCTTCACTATTACAGAATCCTACTACAACTAGAAAAGGAATAAATAAGATAAGATACCCGCTATAGACACACTCATTAAATAATAAATACTGGCAGTAATGAATCCTGGTAGGACTTCTTTTTCTTTCAGGGTCACATCACTGTAAAGGTTAAATAAGTCCATTGTAAGAAAACACATTTCTGTGTTACACTTTTACATTTTTGTGTTCAATCTGTGAATTTATTTTTTCTCCATGTAAGGAAGAGAGTACTGAATTGCTATGTGCTGTCCGTTCTTCAATATGGCACTGAATGCTGGACAATATCATCAAAGATGAAGAAAAAACTTGAAATGTGGATCTTCAGTAGGATGCTGCAAATATCATGGATCGAGCATGTGAGCAATGATGAGGTCTTAGAAATGATAGAAACAAAAAGAAAATTAATACTGAGCATCAGGAAGAGACAGCTGAAGTTCCTGGGACATGCAATGAGGAAAGAGGGCTTGGAGAACCTGATACTAACAGACCAGATATAGGGAAAAAGAGACAGGGTAAAGCAATGGATAACATATTTGAAGAAACTAATCAGGTGGATGACAGAACGAGGGTTGCATGGTGTAACAGGAGAAGGCGTGGTCAGAGCCACCAGGGATAGGGAAACATGGAAAGCCATGATTGTTTACACCCTGAAGAGATAGAGCACATAGAAAAAGAAGACCTGCAGTTTTCTCCGAGTATAATTTCTGTGTTATTCTAATATCCTTTTGAAATACATAGAGTCTGCATAACAGTTCAAATAGTCCTTTGTAATGTACTTCGCCTTTTTGTAAGTGAGATAATACTCATTTAAATACTTTCATGGCTTCTGCTCCAACGAAAAGTCACTGATGCCTCTACAACAGGTGTTTACTCGTGCAAGTAGACTGGCAACTGGGTCTCACCCATTCACAGTTAGACCAACCAAATGCGGATGACAATTCTACTCCTGCAGCTTCTTTTCTCGCACTTCCCACCTGTGGAACTCGCTTCCTTATTCTTGCTTTCCTGATGGCTACAACCTCCAGGTATTTGAATGCAATGTCAATACTCGTCTCTTAACCATTTGACTCTAGTTCTTTCTTTACGACCCTGTATATCCTTTCCTTTCTCTCCACCTTTGTAACTGTCATCACACCTGTATTCCCTTCCTTCTCTTGCTCCTTTCTAACTGGTTCGTCTTTCTCTTCACTCTATTCTATCTATTTTTTTTACTCTTATGTAGCCCCCTGCACATCAGTGGCATTACCGCCTTACTTGGGGTAATATGATTTAAAAAAAAAAACAATTGACTTCACTGTGTCTTTTGCTTGTAATTTCTGAATTTATTTTCTATCCATATGTTGGCAGTTTGCTCCAAGTATATGTTCTGTATTATTCTAATATCCTTTTGAAATAGGTCAAGTCTACATAGCAGTTCAAATAGTTATTTGCAATGTACATCACTGTTTGTAAAAGAGATAATACTTATTTTGTAAATCAACTGACTTATGAGTTATTGTGTCAACATGCTCATTAAATCAACATGAAACAATTTTTGATCTCCTATCTCTACTCTGCTATCATAATCTTCAATTTTGAAGATTATGTTAGAGGAGTAAAATCTTCAATTTTGTAATCTCAACCATGGGTGGCTCTCGGGCTTTGTTCATGTTGAACAACATTGTAAAAATAGAAATGGTGTTTAAATATAAATAGTTGATTCATTGAATGTTATAGCTATTGGGTCCTTTTTGGTTGGATTTAATATTTTTGGAAGAGCGGGATGTTCTTTTTGATTGGTTTTAATATTATCGGAACAGTGAGATTTAAAAATTATTGGAAGAGCAGGATGTATTTTTTGATTGGTTGTAATATTATCAGAGGTGAGAGTATTGAGAGACAAGGAAATTTCGTTGGAAACAAAGAAGTGTACTGGATTGTTATGTGACGTCTGGCCTTTAGTTTTGGCAGTGAATGTTGAACAATCTATTTAAATATGAAGGAAAGACTTAAAGCAACTGAAATTAGGCTCTACAGAAGGATGCTGAGTGTACCATGGACTGAACATGTGAGCAAAAACAAGGTTTTGGAGAGGATGAAAGTGAAAAGGAAACTTATATTTAACATTAGGAAAAAACAACTGTAGTTTCTGAGACATTTAACAAGAAAGGAGGGCTTGGAGAATCTGATATTTACATCGCAGATAGAGGGAAAGAAAGAAAGGAAAGCAATGCATGACATTCTTGATGGGCTTGAGCAAATGGATGGCAGAACAGGGTTAAGGAGGGGGTAACAAGAAAAAGAGTGTTAAGAGCTACAAGGGATAGGGGAGGATGTGGAAGGTCATGATGTCCTAAAGGGACAGGGCACAAAGAAGAAGGAGGTGAATTGAACAGGATCTACATTTAGGTATCTTGGGGATGTGAGGGTCATTTTTTCTATCCAGTACCCTTGTGGTACAGTGGATATCGGCTTGGAACAAGAAGCCAGGGAGCCAAGTTCGAATTCCAGTTGAATCCATTGTATTCACTTACATGCAAATACCCTTGGGAAAGATATTAATCCGTCTCTTCCTTCCAGTTATGGGTTAAATAGCAGGACAGATTGGGTTCTATAGCCTTGGACGGCAACCAGTCTACCGCAGAAAGCAATGGCAACCTACTGCTGGGTAATCTTCTGCCCAGTCAGTCATGTCTCTTTCGAGACATGATCGCCCAAGCGTGTATCATGTATGGCACTTAACTGACTGACTGACCCTTGTTAGGTGAGATTACTTAGAAAAATGACAGTATGGTAGTAAGTATGAAGTTACTTTAATTAAGAGGATAGTTTGGCACACACTAAAAAATTTTCTTCCCGACAAGACCTGGCTTCTTTCTGTCTTTTCTGCAAATCGTTTCATGGCAACTGCTCTAATTAGTTTTTTCCCTGGTACCCTGACTACATGAATTTAAGCGTGCTACTAGATAGGCATCGAAGTCTTACCCATTTACTGTCGAAGTGGCTAAATACAACAGCCACTTCTACTCCGACAGTTTCTTAATTCGAACTTCCCGCCTGCTAAAATCCCTTTCATTTACTTGCTTTTCTGATAACTACAATCTCCAAAAATTTAAATGCAATGTCAATTTCCATCTCCGTTTCACTTGAATCATTTTTTGTCCTTCCCCAATACTCTCTATATTAAATCATTTTTCTCACTTTCATTCTGTGTAATCTCATGCTTCCCCGACAGCTACAATCTCCAAGAATTTGAATATAAAGTCAATAGTCATCTCCTGTCTTAGTAAACTCCGTCCTCTCTCTCATGCACTTTTCTCTGTCCACTCCACTCTCATCAGTATTCGCATCCTTCTCTTACCCACTTTCTGACACTCCTATAGCCTGTCACTCATAACTTTCCTCCTATGTAACCCCCTGCACAACAGTGGCAGTAAAATGCCTTGCTTGGGGGTGATATGATTATAAAAAAAATCCTATCAGAATAGAGAGTTGGAGATTTGTCTTATCACACAGAGGGAAAAAAAATCAATTTACTTAAATTTACACTGTTGAGTTTTCTGCTTGATATTTTAACCAAAAAATTGAATGTTGGTGATAATCAACTTTAATGACATAAATCACCTTCACTCTGAATAAAGGATCACAAAAAGAAAAAGCCATAAACTTGGTTAGGAATGAAAGAGTTTCTAGATTTGTGTTTTTTGGGGCTTTTTTTCTTAGTAATTTTTTTTAGTTAGATTTTATAGAAGTAAAATGTAGATTTTTCACTTCAAAAAATACACCATTACAAATATAACCAGTTCAGCTTAGCATAATTTGATTAAATGTGAACAAAGGAATTAGTTCTATGGTTCCTTATATGTGTTTATCAGTCAGTCAGTTAAGTGCCATATGTGATACACGCTTGGGCAATCATGTCTCGAAAGAGACATGACTGACTGGGTAGAAGATTATCCCGCAGTAGGTTGCCATTGTGTTCTGTGGTAGACTGGTTGCCGACCAAGGCTATAGAACCCAATCTGTCCTGTTATTTAACCCATAACTGGAAGGAATAGATGGATTAATACCTTTCCCAAGGGTATTTGCGCATAAGTGAATACAATGGATTCACCTGGAATTTGAACTCGGCTCTCCGACTTCTCATTTCGAGCTGATATCCACTGTACCACAACGCACATATATGTTTATCCTCAGATTAAAAGCAAAATTCAACATTGGAGGTAAGTCTGCTGAAGAGAAGAGGAAAAGTAAAATTTAAATTCTGAATTAATTGTATAAAAATCACATTGCTTACATGATGAATTTTCTGTTTAGTATTTTGGCCATTACCAGCTCATTACCAATGATTGCAGCCCAAAACATCACACCACCACCTCCTTGTTGATGCCTGATCTGGTGGGGAATTGGACCCTCATCACAGTACCATTCTTTCCTCCACTCATCGAGTTCATCTAGGGTTGCTCAACACTCATTGGTGAACAAAACAGTTTGAAAATTTACCTTCATGTGATTTCTTGCCTACTTTGTCCTCTTTTTCTTGTGGACATCCTTTAATAGAGGGCGAATCTCTGGCATTCCACATTTTGCAACTGTCCTCAGGATATGGCATCGAGTTGATTTGGGCACATCAGGAACGCCAACATTTTCAAAAACTTTTTTGCTAGTTTCAAGAGGGTTACGGTGGACTTCTCTCTTGATCCTACTCATGGCTCGATGCAACACAGGTGCTTTCTTATGAATTTTCCCTTTGTCAGAACGTATATTGCAAAGTTCAGGGTAAGTAACAAATTTTTTAATTGTACGATGATCACGGGCCAATTCTTTGGCTATTTCTAAGATAGATATCTTATTACAAACCCTTTGGACAATTTTAGACATCCCAGCTTGACTCGAAGCACCTTTATGTCCCATCTTGCATATAAAGTTGGCACGCTGAAACAGGCTGCAAGTCACCAAAATGGCTGCCATTTGTTTACTATTGCACAGATTAGCTTAGAATTTTAGATCTGCACATGTGTTAGTGTTGCCATATAACATGCTAAGTTTCACTAATTTTTATTATAAACTGTTGGAGTTAGAACAAAAAAATTAATTTGCATATAATTCTGGCACGCATTGTATAGGTAGCATTATGAGACTTGGGTTATATCACATTGAAATACTGGTTCTAACTAAAGTTAATCAGTGCTGAGCCTGGTCAGTACCTAGATGGGTGACTGCTTGGTAATTCCAGATATTATAAACTTGGATTTGTGGTGTTGGAAAAGATAATGGCCTGGAATTTGAGATCAGAAAGCCAAGCTCTAATTCCAGTTTATATTTGCTTACATGGAAATGTCCGAGAAGAAGGTATGACTCAACTTATTTTGCCTCTAGCTATGGGTTAATTAGTAGGACTTCTATCAGTAAATCACTATTATCAAAAAAAAAAATACTTTTGATCTAAAAGTATTTTCTGGCTTTAAGTAACCTGCAAAAGGTTGATAACCCATAAAAAACATTCTATCAATTCTTTATACCTAAATCATAAATTATATAATTGTTAATCATTTAACCTCAAGCAAGGCAATAAAGCCACTAAAATTCAAGGGGATACTGAGCATGAAAGAATAAGTAAAAGAGAAACATTTTTAAGGTGCGAGAACAAGAAAAGAAGAGCAGTCAAGAAGACATTAGATTTAAATTTTTGAAGATCAAAGTTGACTGGAAAACAAAAATCCAGAAGAGATTCCCACAAGTGAGAAGCGTGAAAAAAGAAACTGTTGGCCAAGAAATTTGGTTATATCTTGACAGTTCAACTGCAAAATGATGAGACCTTGCTACCAATGTAATACTGCATTTAAATTCATTTAGTCTAAGTACCATAGAAGAAAGTTAATCAGAACAATTACCATAAAAGTATTTATGGAAAAGGCATAGAGAATCTATCTTACATTGGTAGAAAAGTGACTGAAGCCAGGATGCCAAGTCAGGACCAATAACATTGCAGATTGTTCTTTGTATTTTATCAAGGTCCTGGGCATGGCAGTAAAATGCATCCAGCAGCAAGGCCTCTGATTGGGAGGTTGTGAGGAGCATGGAACCACCTCTTAATTGCTGTTGTTCTCAGGTCTACCATGACCCAGAGTGGTAGCACCTGTTAGGGTCCCAGCTATGGGCAAATAGCTAGCTTCAAAACTGGTAAAAACAATATGAAAGTATCAAAAATAAAATAAAATTTTATAATATACACAGAAAAATAAACTTTTATATTAAAAAAGAAAAAAAAATATATATATATATATACTTTTTGAAGGAAAAATATTATCAACAAAAAAAATATTACCATAATCTTTTATAAAAATATATATATTCTCAGAAAATTTTTTATGAATAAAAAACTGGAAGATGTTTTCAGTTTTCTAAAATTAAAAAAGAAAAAATTTTTTTCATTAAAATCTGACTGGATTAGCCTTCTTCTTCTTCTATGTGCCCTGTTCATTCAGGACGTAGGCGATCATGGCTCTCCACGTCTCCCTATCCCTTGTGGCTCTTAGTATGTTTGCTCCTGTTGCTCCTGGCAACCCTCGTTCCGTCATCCACCTGATCAGGCCCTGCTAATATGTTATCCGCTGCCTTCCTCTGTCTCTCTTTCCTTCTATCTGTCCAGTCAGTATCAGGTTCTCCAGGCTCTCCTTCCTCATTGCATGTCCCAGGAACTTCAGTTGTCTCTTCCTGATGCTCAGCATGAATTTCCTTTTTGTTGCCATTCTTTCTAACAACTCGTCGTTTCTTGTATGCTCAGTCCACGATATCCGTAGCATCCTTCTGTAGAACCACATTTCGGCCGCTTCCAGTTTTGTCCTCATTTTCGATGATATTGTCCAGCATTCACTGCTGTATTGAAGAACTGACATCACGTAGCAGTCTAGCACTCTTTTCTTTGTTTCTATTGAGATTTTCCTGTGTGTTAGTATTTTGGTAAAAACCCAACCCTTTTGGCATTAAATAACCCACAGAGGTTGATATGCCATTAAACAAAACTCAAACTCAAACTTGTATTTTATCAAGAATTTCTAAATATATAGCAAGAGCACCAGACCGTATGTGACAGCAATATTCTAAGCATGGATAAATGGTAGACTTATAGATATGTAAGATATATTCTGGGTCAAATAATTGTCTTGCATCACAAAGCAAACCAAATTTCTTAGCAGCAGACCTAGCTCTTTTATTTTTTTCAGCAAAACTTTAATTCATTCATTTTTATTTCCCTATGTCTAATAACTCAATTTACATTTCAACGTATTTCCTATGTACAGTTTTCTTTAATTTGTTTGCAGATTTATTTCTAAATTTTAAATTAAACCCAGTAGTTTTATGTAGCATAGTTGTCATAGTAATAAATTTTCTTTCTTAGATTCTTTCAGTTATGTTATGAAGATGCTCACATAACATGAGTGAAATGTGAGTGTGAAAATAACATTTTTTTTGCTTCCAACAGGTTTTCCTATATTTCATTTTTGTTTTTTTAATTGTATCACCTCAAGCAAGGCGGTAATGCCACTGATGTGCAGGGGGCTACGTAATAGTGAAAAGATTGGAAAAGAGAAAGCCGGAAACCACATCCTAAACAGGGAACAAGGGATGAGCCTCTACACCTGTTCAATAGACGTGGGTGGAGTGTGAATCGAACTTCTATAAATGTAATAACACACTTTAGTGCTTATTTCTCAGCTTTAAACAGATGTTAGGATTTTGGAAGGGACTACTGAACATTGAGACAACTCACTACCAGAAAAGCACAATTTTTTCATGACAATAAAAGTAACATATTAAGGAATAAAAACTTAATTAGTGAATATTTTTTAGTTACTTTTAATGAAGTAAATTGTACAGAAATTTTTTTTATAATTAAAAATATTCATGTTTTAATTCTTCATAAATAACTTTTGTTCATTAAAAAAAAATGTTATGCTTTTCTGGAATTGTCTCAGTGCTGAGTTGTCCTGGAACCCAGTTGGCAATGTTGAGTTGTCCTGGAAACCCTTAGGATGAACACCAAAAGGGTTAGTTGAAAAATAATGTTATTAGATAAGCTGCTGCAAGCATATAACCTGATGTTATTTTGGTTCCAGGAATCATTTAACTTTTTATGGGACAGATTTCTACTCACTATATCTGAAAAGACCTCCCACCAAAAAAAAAAAAAAGAAACTGTAGATTTATTTATTGTAAGAACTGACTGAAAATCTAAATCCTCTTTTACACAAAGTAGATCAATAAAATCACCTGACAACAATATCGATGGCATTTATCAATCAATGCTTTTGCTTTGTGGCCTGATTGATTAACAACTCAACCTTGTCAGGTTTTCATTCTCTTCCAAATCCGTAAAGCACCTGAACAGCACGTTGTATTGTAATCTATAAAAGTTCAGTGTTTATCTTTGCTCTTTAGTTGACACTTGATTATGGCTATAAGGGGTAGGGTAGGAATTTTAAAATGAGATCCAAACTTATTTATAAATGGAACTTTGTCTCTGTGCATGTGTGTGTGTATCCATTACCTATAGACTCCGAAACGGCTGAACCAATTTTCTTGAAAATTTACACAGTTGTACTATAAGCATCTGTGAGTGTTCTTAGCTAGGTTTTGTATCAAGGTACCCCTGATAAATATCAAATCGATAATCGAAAAAATCAGGTTATAGAAGGAGTGGTCCGATTTTAATCAAATTTGATACACTCATAGACAGAGACATAAGAAATGATATTCAGAAGTTTCAAAGTTGAAGTTCTTACAATAGTGCAGAAAATCGATAATATATATATATATATATAAAAGGCAAGATGTTTGTGTGTGTCTGTTTATCTGCCTGTATTTATTTGTTTCGCCCTTTTATTTTAGTTTTTGCTTCAGGTTTGGCTCTAAGTAGATATAATTGTAGTTCTTAGTCTCAGCCATGATACCATTTACTTAGAAGACTTATTTAGCCTTCAAAATTCAGTTTACAACGAGAAAAACTTATTTGATATCGATACCAGGAAATCAAAATTTGACTTACATCCATTCATTTTTCTTTCAGTCTACGGTTTCGCTTTAACTGGAAACAACTATTGTTTTTTAGTCTTTCGTGCCAGCATCCAAAGAGTCTGAGTTCCAGGACCATGGATTAGTTTTAAAGCTTTCTTTACACCCAAGCAATGCCGGGCTATACTGCTAGTTATTCATATATGAAAATTTCCCATTTATTTATCATATTTTGCTTTGTAAGAAAGTTGGGCACTACTTAAATTGGCTAGTCCATATGTACATAAATAACCATTCATATTCATAGCCATAATATTTTTTTTTGTGGCAGGGTCAGTATTAATCTTACAGAAAGTAGGACGGCTTCTGTCTAACAAAAGATTTGTCATAGAGATTTTAAACAAAGCTGAATATTATTTTTAACCCCCAACACCCAGCACTCCAAGTGCACCAAGCGTTTTGTTGCAATACTGTTTCTTGTAAGATTGTTATTCAAGTCTTATTATCACATCCTGGACTTATGTCAATAAATGCACATATAGGTATACACACAAGTATAAAAAATATTTTTCTGGTGTTAATAGAACTATGCTCAATGTAATATAACAGCACTATTAAGTATATATTAATAAATATACATATTATCCTACATTTATAGCATGACTCTTGCATATATATATATATATACCTGATGATAGGTGTTAATAGAACTGTGCTTAATGTAATATAACAGAGCTATTAAGTATATATTAATAAATATATATTATCTAATTTATAGCATGACTCTTGCATATATATATATATATACCTGATGATAGGTGTTAATAGAACTGTGCTTAATGTAATATAACAGAGCTATTAAGTATATATTAATAAATACCTGTATCTGTTATTTATGTACAGCTCTTGCATATATATATATATATATATATGATGATAGGTGTTAATAGAACTGTGCTTAATGTAATATAACAGAGCTATTAAGTATATATTAATAAATATACATATTATCCTACATTTATATATGACTCATATATATATATACCTGATGATAGGTATTTAATAGAACTGTGTAATATAATATAACAGAGCTATTAAGTATATATTAATATACATATTATCCCATTTATAACACAGCTCTTGCATATATATATATACACAGTGATAGATAATAAAACTATGCTTTAATGTAATATAACAGAGCTATTAAGTATATATTAATACATATACATATTATCTTACATTTATAAGCATGACTCTTGCATATATATATATATATATACCTGATGATAGGTGTTAATAGAACTGTGCTTAATGTGTAATACAACAGAGCTACTAAGTATATGTATACATAGTATCCTACATTTATTTTTGACTCATATATATATATATACAGTGATAGGTGTTAATAGAACTGTGCTTAATGTAATATAACAGATCTATTAAGTATATATTAATAAATATACATATTATCCTACATTTATAGCATAGCTCTTGCATATATATATATACCTGATAGTAAGTGTTAATAGGAAACTGTACTTAATGTAATATATATCAGAGCTATTAAGTATATATTAATAAATATACATATTATCCTACATTTATAGCATGACTCTTGCATATATATATATATATATATATACCTGATGATAGGTGTTAATAGAACTGTGCTTAATGTAATATAACAGAGCTATTAAGTATATATTATTAAATATACTTATTATCCATTTTATAGCATGACTCTTGCATATATATATATATATACCTGATGATAGGTGTTAATAGAACTGTGCTTAATGTAATATAACAGATCTATTAAGTATATATTAATAAATATACATATTATCCTACATTTATATGTATGACTCTTGCATATATATATATATATATATATACCTGATGATAGATGTTAATAGGCTGTATATATGTAATATAACAGAGCTATTAAGTATATATATCATCTCTATGTACTTATCCTACATTTATAGCATGACTCTTGCATATATATATATATATATGCCTGATAGTAGGTGTTAACTAGAACTGTGCTTAATGTAATATAACAGAGCTATTAAAAGTATATATTAATAAATATACATATTATCCTACATTTATGACTCTTGCATATATATATATATATACCTGATGATAGGTGTTAATAGAACTGTGCTTAATGTAATATATCAAAATAATAAACTATATTAATAAATATACATATTATCCTACATTTATAGCATGACACTTGCATATATATATATATATATATATACCTGATGATAGGTGTTAATAGAACTGTGCTTAATGTAATATAACAGAGCTATTAAGTATATATTAATAAATATACATATTATCCTACATTTATAGCATGACTCTTGCATATATATATATATACACCTGATGATAGGTGTTAATAGAACTGTGCTTAATGTAATATAACAGATCTATTAAGTATATATTAATAAATATACATATTATCCTACATTTATAGCATGACTCTTGCATATATATATATACCTGATGATAGGTGTTAATAGAACTGTGCTTAATGTAATATAACAGATCTATTAAGTATATATTAATAAATATACATATTATTCTACATTTATAGCATGACTCTTGCATATATATATATACCTGATGATAGGTGTTAATAGAACTGTGCTTAATGTAATATAACAGAGCTATTAAGTATATATTAATAAATATACATATTATCCTACATTTATAGCATGACTTTTGCATATATATATATACCTGATGATAGGTGTTAATAGAACTGTGCTTAATGTAATATAACAGAGCTATTAAGTATATATTAATAAATATACATATTATCCTACATTTATAGCATGACTCTTGCATATATATATATACCTGATGATAGGTGTTAATAGAACTGTGCTTAATGTAATATAACAGAGCTATTAAGTATATATTAATAAATATACATATTATCCTACATTTATAGCATGACTCTTGCATATATATATATATATATATACCTGATGATAGGTGTTAATAGAACTGTGCTTAATGTAATATAACAGAGCTATTAAGTATATATTAATAAATATACATATTATCCTACATTTATAGCATGACTGTGAGTTGCATGCATGATGCAATCATCAGGTGCACAATGCATGAAACACTGATTTGTGTAGGATAATATATATATATATTTTTTTTTTAATCATATCCCCCCAAGCAAGGCAGTAAGGCCACTGGTGTGCAGGGGGCTATGTAGAGGTGAATAGATTGGAAAAGAGAAAGCCGGAAACCACGTCCTAAACAGGGAACAAGGGATGAGCCTCTACACCTGTTCAATAGATGTGGGTAGAGTGTGAACCAGGTGATAGTTCAGTCTATCTACTCCAATTGAAAAAAAAATTAACAAAAGAGAAAAGTGGAAAGATTGGAAAAGAGAAAGCCAGAAACCACACACACACGCACACACACACACACATATAAATATATATATAAATAAATCATCATTCAAGTTAAAAAAAAAAAAAAAAGCACAGGAATTGTACTAGAGTACCCAACCACCTGTGAGAATTAAAATTAAAAAAATACAATAGAAACCCTTATGTGAAATGAGGTATATTAAAGAAAGTCTGGCTTTACAGCATTGGGGATATAGTTAGCAGGTTGTGTTAAGAGGAGAAACTGGCTATTGTAACATACCCAAACCAGGAGAATTTATTAAATGAAAAATCTGAGTTAATAATGGGATGAAGACATAAAAGTATTTCTTGGGCCTGTACAAATCTGTTTAAGGGTATATATGTCTTCCTCCCATTCACATCTGATGATTGTCATTGTTGCTCATTCCCTCCCCTTCAGCAGGAATTCCAGCAGTTGTGTGTACAAAAAATAAGCATTAAGAAATGCAGTTTGCCCTTACAGCCTCCTGAGACTGATATGTTTTAAATCTGGTTAGCAATTCATGGATGCACATTTTGTTCTTTAATATATTGTTGGCTCTGCATATTCAGTTCTTGTTAAAAAAAACAAACAAACAAACCCTCTATTAATCTATGCAGTACCTCTTTTATTGTTGTGTGTGTGTGTGTGTGTGTGTGTGTGTATATATATATATATATATATATATATATACACACACACACACACAAAAGTAAAAGAGGTACTGGATAGACCAATAGTTTTTTTTTGTTTTTTTTAACACATTTATACTTTTTCTTTTTTTTCTTTTTTTTTTTTTGGACTGAGTGTGGAAATATTTTTTGTAAATTACCGCTATAATATCTATTCTTGATATGGGCACCTGAGTGTCTGTATGTGATGCTTTTCTGGATGATTTTGAATATTAACTGTTGTATCATTTGGGTCTGATGAGCAGCTAGTTTTGGCTGCAAAATATGTATTACCCATGAAATTGTAAAATATCTAAAATTTTTCTCGACTAATATATATATATATATATATATATATACACACATGTTGGCCACTGATTCCTGACAAGACGATCTTGTTTTTCACATTGTGGGGTAACATGTTATCCTCCTCACTAGTAGAAAAGTTAATGAGGGAGCTGGTGTATACTGCTAGTTGGTAGGCCATGTTTACTGTAGCAATAGCAATAAAACTGGCGTGATCAAGCCCAAACTTTGATCACATGACCACAATAATTTTAACTCTAAGCATTGCATGAGCAGAAAGCAGTGTGACAAACCTAAAGATACGTTATTATAAAAGTGTGAACAAGTTTTGACTTACTCTCATAGAATATGCAAGGTAGTAATTACTTTGTTCCCATATAAATTGAAATGAAATTAGTCATTCTATCAGCTAATTAGATGTGAGTCATGTCATAGAAACCTTGAAAGCCTATTCCTATGTTGTCCCTATTTCTATGGAAAATGTACTGATGGACTACATTTCTTAGTTTTGCCAATTCAGATCTTTGAAATCATGCCATGTATTCTTCAATGTGCCATTTTCCTTCAAGTCAACTTTACATTTTTTGTTGCTTTTAGTAAATTTGGTCTTTTCAATATCTCTCTTAATCCTGGTTTTACCAACTATTTCCACAAAATTGTTAGGTTATTCACTGCTTTCCTCTGTCCCTTTTGCCTTTAATATTGTTACAAGAGTGTGTCTCTGCCATCAAAAATGACAGCAAAATAATTTATATTGATATACCATCTAAAATGACGGCAACATATATATTGATGTACCTACTATTGAGTATCTTATGTTAAGACATAAGAAAAAAGTAATCCAAATCCCTGAGTGTGACAAGAGGGAAATATGTGACATACGCTCTCACAACTTGATTGAGCACTATGGGGGAATGGTAGACTTTATAAAAACAGTAGCTACCCATGCAGCTATGCATCATTCATTCAGTAATGAATTTGAACACTCTCAGCTTTTGGCATGTGTTTACACTGTATATAACATGCTAAAAGTTTGCTGCCTTCTACCGAGCACCTATAGCTCAGAGGTAGAATTTCCGACTGATGTCAATTCGATCAAGTTTCAATCCTGGCTAGAAGCAATCAGATGTCTAACCATACTAATGGTATAGCAAAACAGATCTGTTTGTGGATGTCTATATATATATATATATATATATATATATATATATATATAATAAGGAAGTGAAAGAAGAAGTAGATTAAAATGCACTGTTCTTGCATATACTTTTATAAAGAATGTTCAATATGAAGTAGAGCTTAATATTGTAATTTCATTATTACAATGGTTTATAAAAGCATTACATCACGTCACTACATTTTCATGTTTCAGAACAATACTGTTCTTCTTCAAGGGATAATTTAAAATACATAGTGAAAATTATTTATTTAGAAAATATAAAGTGAATTCATGGTTATTTAGAAAATAAGGGTAAAGAGAAGGTTTACATAAGATATATAGACTGATTCTAAAATCTTTAAATGATTATTGGAACCAGCTATATGCAAAATTTTGAACCACTCTTTCCTATACAACTTGGCACAGACTATATTCTCTACTCGGTGTTGAGCAATAGCCGATTCCATATTTGTAGCGGGAAGATAACACATGTTATCTATTTTGCCAAATCACATTTTAGAAGATACATATGCCCCCACATAACAGCATTTTAACTGTCCTTCACTAATTATTTACATGCGATTTTTCCTTCTCTCATTATAAGTATATATATATATATATATACACTATAGTCATCTGCTGACAGATCTGTTTTGCTGTATTACAGCTCATCAGTACGACTTAGACTCCAGTCGCTTCCTAACCCAGGATTGAAACCCGACCGAATTGGCATCAGTCGGTGATTCTACCCCTAGGCCATGAGCATCCAGTAGAAGAAGGCAGGTCTTTTAGCGCATATAAACACGCCCAATAGCTAGAGTGCTCCAATTCTTTATCGAATGAACGGTGTGTAAATGCGGGAGTAGCTACTTTTGATAAAGTCTATATATATATATATATATATATATTTTCATGTATACTTATTTCAGCATGTTTTCCACCTCTTTTTGCTCATTATTTTCGTTGCTGTTCTTTTCGTTTGATTTATAATTCCAACAATTTTCTCTCGATGAGGTGTTGAACAAAAGGGCCTTAGGGACTGTCAATAAATTCCTTGTTTTTAAAATAGTATACAAATTTTGTATCTCTAAACATTTGTTTATATATATATTTATATATTCTTAACTACTTGATAACATAATTATTGCAAAAAAATAATTAGGCACTGTTAAAGAGTAAACAGGCAGCAAGAGCTTTCATAACTGGTAGTAAAAAGAATGAACTGAGCCAACGCTGTCTTACTGTTCTTCTTTCCATGAGCATGACAAGAGGGAAATATCTAAATACACAATGAACTTTATTATAGTCAAGAGGATGAGTGTCATATTTACTAAACCCTCTTTCCTCAATATTAACTCAATAAATATCAACTCTCTCTGATGTTAAGTATAAGGGTTCTTTTTGTGACCATTTACTGTAAAACTTTTGTTATTGCTCATATATTCAGTCTTGTCATTCTTCGTCAGATCCACATTTCACTTGTCTCAAGTCTCTTTATCTGCAAGGAGATTATCCAGCCTTCATTGACATACAGGAGAGTTTATATTATGTAACAGATAAGTACTGTTTTTTTTTTTTGTGTTTTGTTTCTAATGAGATTTTTTTATTTTTTAATACTTTGCTTTGTGCGTTGTGGTGCAGTGGATATTGACGTGGAATGGCAAATTGGAGAGCTGAGTTCGAATTCCAGTTGAATTCCTTACATTCACTTATGCACAAATACTCTTGGGAAAGGTATTAATTAGTCTCTTCCCTCCAGTTATGGGTTAAATTATAGGGCAGATTGGGTTTTATAGCCTTGGCTGGTAACCAGTCTACTGCAGAAAGCAATGGCAATTTACTGTGAGATAATCTTCTGCCCAGTCAGTCATGTCTCGAAAGAGACATGATCACTCAATGCATGTATCACATATAGCACTTAACTGACTGACTGACCAGCCTCTAACAGTTTCTTTTCTGGCACTCCACCTTTGTGGAACTCACTTTCATTTGCTTGCTACCCTGAGAGCTACAATTTCCAAAAGCTTAAATGCAAGTCAATTGCCATTTTCTATCCACTTGATACTAAGTCGACTGAATACTTTGCTTAACTTTTGGAAGGCATCATTTGCTATCTGAATGTGTCTTTGGATTTTCGTGTTGCGCTTTCCATTCTCTGTTAAAACATTTGCGAGATATTACATGTTTCACTTATAACAAGCTTCTTCAGAGATTTAATAAGGACGAATGATTTAAAAATCTGATAGACAGTATTTTTAAATGAGGTATAGTTTCAAAGGTCAGATATGTGTCATGTGTGATAAAGCAATGGATGAATATTAAATGTAAAAGATAAAATGTGTGTTTGTTTAATTATATGTATCAAAGCATTCTTTTGAAATGAAATAAGAAAAAACAGTTATGAATGTATGCATTGAGAGAAATCAAATGATTAAATTACTGTATTTGTTTAATTTTGATATCTTTAATTTCTAATTTGCCTTTTGGACTCTCCTTTTTGTTGACTACTATATACACTTTCTGCCTATTATTGATGTTTAGTTTTATTTTTTTGTTTTCATTTACTATTTTCTGCAGGAGTTTCTTTTTTGTGTTTGCTATAAACACTGCATATCTAATGTAGTTTGAATTCTTGCTGGCAATAATGAATCCCGTTATGAGTTCCAATTTTCTCAGAATCACCTCATTGTAAAGGTCGAATAAATCTGGCAAAAAGAGACATACTTGTCTTACAACCCTTGCTATTTTTGCATATTTATTTCATTTATTTTCTCTCTGGATGCAAGTGGTTTGCTCTGAGTTTTCAGTTGCTCTAATATCCTTCCCAAGTAAATAAAGCCTATCTTGCAGTTTAAACAGTTTTTTGTGATATACTTTATCAAACGCTTTTGCATGACTGGACTTATTCAATCTATACAGTGAGGCAATTCTGAGAGAACCAAAAGTCTTACCACAATTCATTAGTGGTGACCACAATCTTAACATAAGATATGAAGAAACTCTCAGAGTTAACCTGTAGAAAAGACAATATTTATAAATGTGAAAGACAATATGAAAACTGTATTAGTTGCCAACGTGTTTCATCGAATGTGGGCTTTTTCAAGGCAAAAAACGAAATTAATTTATTAAAAACAAAGTAACTAATCATTAAAAAAAATGTTGCTAAGAAGTTTTTATAGGACATTTTATAGGAAGTTTTTATAGGACATTTTGTTTTGTTCTTATTAGTTACTTTGTTTTTAATAAATTTATTTCGTTTTTGCCTTTTGTCTTTTACATTTATTACATTTTTACAGAAGGCAATGGCAACCTACTGCGGGATAATCTTCTGCCCAGTCAGTCATGTCTCTTTCGGGACAGATCGCCCAAGCATGTTTCACGTATGGCACTTAACTAAATGTAGATGACTCAGTGTTGATAGCAGACACAGAAAGAAACCTATAAAAACTTCTACAGAAGGCTGTGAAAGACAAAGAAAAGATTAAACATCAACTGCAAGAAAACAAAATGCATAGTTATTAGCAAAAGGAACAGTCAAAAATGTAAATTACAAATCATATATACTGAAATTAAAATATCTGGGAAGTGTTTTAACAGAGGATAGAAAGAGCCATAGAGAAATCTAAAGGTGTATTGAGATAGACAAGGAAGCATTCCAAAAGCTAAGTAGAATAATAAGAAATAGGAAAATTTTGCTAGAAACAAAGAAAAGAGTACTAAACTACTATGTGATATCTGTTCTTCTGAATGACAGTGCTGGACAATCTTCTTAAACATAAAGAGGAGAGTTGACACAACAGAAATTTGGTTCTACAGAAGGATACTAATGTGAACTGAACAAGTGAGCAACAACAAAGATTTAGAGAAAATAAAAACAAAAAAGGAAATGAATGCTTAATATCAGGAAGAGACAGTTGAGGTTTCTAGGGCATATAATGAGGAAGGAGGGACTGGAAAATCTGATAGTCACAAGACAGGGCAAGAGGGACAGGGGCAAACAATATGTAATATACTTAGTAAATGGATCAAGCACCTCAAGGTGGTGTAATGGTTAGCAAGCTTGTTTAGCTAGAATCATTACAATTGAGTAGTGAGTTCAATCTTCACTGGGTGTTCCTTACTTTTGGACTTGTACCACATCTAAAGTGTGCTTAGAAAATCAGCATACTTAGTAAATGTATAACAGAACAGGGATTAGGGGAAATAGCAAAAAGACAAAATTTATTAAGACAGGAAATCATGGAGAGCCATGATCGATTGTGTCCTATAGGGACACTGCACATAAAGAAGAAGAGTAATAAAACATTGGAATACATTCGTTTG
This sequence comes from Ascarosepion bandense, assembly GCA_037127315.1. Classification (NCBI taxonomy): domain Eukaryota; kingdom Metazoa; phylum Mollusca; class Cephalopoda; order Sepiida; family Sepiidae; genus Ascarosepion; species Ascarosepion bandense. Next base: position 1,243,898 of record JBBBDQ010001162.1, read on the forward strand.
CCTATAAGTACTCCACGTATACAGTCAAATCATCCTCACTCCTTTTGCGTTCCAATGATAATGAGATTTCTACTTGGACGACTTCTTTAATACCTGGGGAGTGTTCTAACAAAGAACAAAAAGTGCAATACAGAGATCTGAAGGCATATTGGCAAAGCCAAGGATGAATTCTAGAAGCTCAGTCGAGTATTAAGAAACAGGAAAATTTCACTAGAAAGAAAGAAGAGAGAACTGGATTTTTATGCGATATTTGTCTTTTAATATAGCACTGAATGCAGGATAACCTCATTAAAAATGAAGGAAAGATTTGAAGCAACTAAAATGTAGTTCTACAGAAGTATACTGAGGATACATTGGACATAACATGCAAGCAATGATGAGGTTTTGGAGAGGGTGGACATATAAGGGAAACTGAAGTTTCTGGAACATGTAATGAGGAAGGAGGGCTTGGAGAACCTGATGCTCACAGGATGGATAGAGCGGAAAAGACAAAGGAAAGCAATGCACAACATACTTGATGGACTTCAGCAGATGGCTGGTAAAGTGGGGATTAAGAGGAATAACAGGAGAAGGAGTATTAAGAGTGACAATGGGTAAGAAGATGTGGAGGGCCATGATTGTCTGTGTCCTGAAGGGACATGGCACATAGAAGAAGAATTTTTTTTGCTGACAGGAAATTGTGGAGTGCTGTGATTACCCATGCTTTAGGGATATGCTATGGTAGAATTTTGTATAATTTATCCCTGCTCTGTTATCTATTCGCACAAACTTATTAGGTCGGTTACTGACTATTTCTTCACCAACTGCTTCAATATATCCTTGAGAAAGAAGGGGGAAACAAACAATTTAAAAATCATTTTACAATGTTTTGCCTTGACAGTCAAGTTGTACATATTATTGGTTGAGTTTGTTACGTACAAGGTGAAACAAAAACCTACAAACTTCAGTGTGTGATCAAGTGATGATCAAGAACAAGATGGCCATTATTTTTAACTCTGGATGACTCACCAGCCTCATTATCAACATTCTCCCCCTCCCTAACATCTTGTCATCTGTTTATTTATCCTCATCATTAATTTTCTGAAAAGAATCTGAATCATCTGCATTCTTATCATTTACTCATTATCTCACCTCTTTCAGGTAAGATATTCAGTTTTCAGGGAAGATTAGGGCTGCCATTTTCTTTTTCTGCAACTCTGATCTTTTCATCCATAAACTTTTATTTCCCTCTTCATCTTTATTTTTTGTTCTAAATTAATTAAAATATCATTTTTTTTTTGTCTTTAATGAAATTTAAGCATAAAAATTACCATAAAAAAAAATAGCATATTTTCTTGTTTTTTGTCTGTTTGGATGAGACATTCATATAAATTTTCCTCATATTTAAGAGTTAAGGAAATCTACAGAAAAATTCTAAGGCATTAAAGATTTGTGACTATCCAGATATCAAAACAGAACTTATATATTTTACATTGGTCTTTATAACACTTGAACTATTATCCTCAGATTTGTTGTTATCAATCGCTTAAAAGATTAAAACATAAGTTCATGACCCTTGAACAATCTCATTCAGTAAGAGATTAACTTGAGTTATTCTTGGGCCTTATATTGAGTGAACAGTAGTTAAAAAAAAATCTATCTTCAATATGCTCCTAATATGCACCTATATCCATCCTCTGAGAAGAATTTCATTCAGTAACCCTCTACTTTGGGCCTTGCATTGAATAAATAAGAGTAAAAAAAAACAAAAAAAACCCTATCCTACATATGCTCATAATATACATTTCTTTATCCTCTATTTATTCCATTAGAACAATTACATTCAGTACCCCTTCTAACTTGACTGACTCTTGGGCCTTGTATTAGATGAAGATTAATAATAAAAAAATTATCCTAAATATACTCATAATATGCATCTCTTCCTCCTCTGTTCATACCCTCAGAACAATTTAATTCAGTAGCAAGCTAACTTGAGTGGCTCTTGACCCTTGTATTGGGTGATCATTAATAAAAATAAGGTATTTTAAATATGCCCATAATATGCACCTTTTCCTCCTTTATTTATACCCTTAGAACTATCTCATTCAGCAACCTTTGATCTTGAGTGGCTCTTGTGTCTTGTATTGAGTGATTATTGATAAAAAAAGAATCCTAAATATGCTCATAATAATCTCATTCAGTAATGCTCTATCTTGAGTGGCTGTTGGGCTTTATATAGAGTGATCATTAATAATAATAAAAAAAACTATCCTACACATGCTTATTATATACACCTCTTCCTTCCCCATTCATGCTCTCAGAACCATCTCATTCAGTAACCCTCTACCTTGATGGACTCTTGGATCTTGTATGGGGTGAACATTAGTTTTTAAAAAAAAAGTCTCTCAGTAATATGCACCTCTTCTTCCTTTGTTTCATCCATTAAAACAATCTCATTCAGTAACCTGCTTTCTTCTGAGTATCTTTTAGGAAATGTATTGAGTTAACGCGCAAATACCCTTTGGAAAGGTATTAATCCGTCTCTTCCTTCCAGTTATGGGTTAAATAGCAGGGCAGATTGGGTTCTATGGCCTTGGTCAGCAACCAGTCTACCGCAGAAAGCAATGGCAACCTACTGCGGGATAATCTTCTGCCCAGTCAGTCATGTCTCTTTTGATTGCCCAAGCGTGTATCACGTATGGCACTTAAATGACTGATTGAGTTAACAATAAAAAAAAATATAGAAGTTAGGGCTCATTTCTGCTGCTTGAGTTAGTCTGACTCAGGTGGATAAATTTGGAGTGCTCAGTGAATATGTAACCCAGTACAACTGTAATATTCACTAAGACCATCTTGCTAACCACTGATCCAAACTATTGTCCAGTATTTATTTAGTTGAACCTGGGAAAATATAATGTATTTTTCTTGTGAGTGGGGAAGAGTTACCTCCTCATTGTATAGGGTAGCCATCTTTGCAATTGGCTCATAAATCTTTCCTTTTGGCAGTAATGATGCTACACAATCTTTCAACCTTCATTCCTCTCCCCTCATCTGGCTTTACAAAATTGAATGTATATGGACAAGGTTGGTTGGGTGGATGTGTCATTAAAATGGCACATTGTTGAAGATTAGGTTTTATGCGCAGAAAATGTGGAATGTAAAATGAGATCATTTTGAATGGAAAGCGAATATTTAATCTTTGATATTATATAATAAGTTTCATGGTGTTTGACAGCCGCTAAAGAATACTTGTATTTTTTTTTTCCTTTTTGACAAATACATTTAGTTTCCAGTAAATGTTGCTTACATAGCCTGACTACACTTCACTTCAAATGGAAGACGCTCCTCGTTGTAGACATTTTGCATATGATCAAAAATTAAAAGTTATTTTTTTTTGTACCATAATCTGTCCTTGTGTCAAAATTTCAATAATGGTGTAATACCACAACCTCTGAAATGTAAATCCTTTGAAAGTGGAGTTAAAATTTTAACATTTCCTGGACAAATTTTACATAGATAAAATCATATATACCCACATATAAGCCAATCATAATATAAGCTGCTGTGGCTGCACTAAAGCAGTGTTTCTCAACATTTTTAAGCAATGGCACACCTAAGAGCAACTGAAAACACAGTACACTGAGCAAAATGTTTAAAGTATATGTATTGAAATGTGTGTTGTGGCGTAATATATATTGGCTTGGAATGAGAAATTGGAGAGCCGAGTTTGAATTTCATTCGGGTTCATTATATCCACTTACATGCAAATAGACTTGGGAAAGGTATTAACCTATTTCTTCACCCTCCATCTATGGGTTGAATAGTAGGGCAGATTGGGTTTATAGTCTTCATTGTCAACCAGTCTACTGCGGAAAGAAATGGCAATCTACTGCGGAAAAATGTTTTGCTTAGTCAGTCAATGGTGGTTCAAAAGAGACATGATCACCCAAGCATTTATCATGCATGTCACTTAATTGACTGACTGAGATTTAAATGTTATGAAAAAAAGCCATAGATTTTTTTAAAATATGCACATTCAAATATGAACTTTATTTTAGTGATTCTATTCAACTATTTGTGCAATTTAGTTTAAAATCTGCATCTGGTATTTTTTGCTAATTTCTTCAATGTTTAATCAAATGTGTAATGAACAGACCTTAATTTCCTCTTCAGTTGAACATAAGAATTAGAAAATTTGCAATAAAACTGATAAAACCTTTTTGAGTTGAGAAGACTAATTCCCATAGATTAGAAGACTAATCCCCATAGATAGAAAACAGTAATAAAACTGATAAAGCCTTTTTAGGGTTGAGAAGACTAATTCACATAAATAAGAAGTAGAAAACAGTAATAAAACTGATTATGCCTTTTTAGGGTTGAGAAGACTAATTCCCATAGATAAGAAGTAGAAAACAGTAATAAAACTGATAAAGCCTTTTTAGGGTTGAGAAGACTAATTCACATAAATAAAAAGTAGAAAACAGTCATAAAACTGATAATGCCTTTTTAGGGTAGAGAAGACTAATTCACATAAATAAAAAGTAGAAAACAGTCATAAAACTGATTATGCCTTTTTAGGGTTGAGAAGACTAATTCCCATAGATAAGAAGTAGAAAACAGTAATAAAACTGATAAAGCCTTTTTAGGATTGAGAAGACTAATTCACATAAATAAGAAGTAGAAAACAGTAATAAAACTGATTATGCCTTTTTAGGGTTGAGAAGACTAATTCCCATAGATAAGAAGTAGAAAACAGTAATAAAACTGATAAAGCCTTTTTAGGGTTGAGAAGACTAATTCACATAAATAAAAAGTAGAAAACAGTCATAAAACTGATAATGACTTTTTAGGGTAGAGAAGACTAATTCACATAAATAAAAAGTAGAAAACAGTCATAAAACTGATAAAGCCTTTTTAGGGTAGAGAAGACTAATTCACATAAATAAGAAGTAGAAAACAGTAATAAAACTGATTATGCCTTTTTAGGGTTGAGAAGACTAATTCCCATAGATAAGAAGTAGAAAACAGTAATAAAACTGATAAAGCCTTTTTAGGGTTGAGAAGACTAATTCACATAAATAAAAAGTAGAAAACAGTCATAAAACTGATAATGCCTTTTTAGGGTAGAGAAGACTAATTCACATAAATAAAAAGTAGAAAACAGTCATAAAACTGATAAAGCCTTTTTAGGGTAGAGAAGACTAATTCACATAAATAAGAAGTAGAAAACAGTAATAAAACTGATTATGCCTTTTTAGGGTTGAGAAGACTAATTCCCATAGATAAGAAGTAGAAAACAGTAATAAAACTGATAAAGCCTTTTTAGGGTTGAGAAGACTAATTCACATAAATAAAAAGTAGAAAACAGTCATAAAACTGATAATGCCTTTTTAGGGTTGAGAAGACTAATTCACATAAATAAAAAGTAGAAAACAGTCATAAAACTGATAAAGCCTTTTTAGGGTAGAGAAGACTAATTCACATAAATAAGAAGTAGAAAACAGTAATAAAACTGATTATGCCTTTTTAGGGTTGAGAAGACTAATTCCCATAGATAAGAAGTAGAAAACAGTAATAAAACTGATAAAGCCTTTTTAGGGTTGAGAAGACTAATTCACATAAATAAAAAGTAGAAAACAGTCATAAAACTGATAATGACTTTTTAGGGTAGAGAAGACTAATTCACATAAATAAAAAGTAGAAAACAGTCATAAAACTGATAAAGCCTTTTTAGGGTTGAGAAGACTAATTCACATAAATAAAAAGTAGAAAACAGTCATAAAACTGATAAAGCCTTTTTAGGGTTGAGAAGACTAATTCACATAAATAAAAAGTAGAAAACAGTAATAAAACTGGTTATGCCTTTTTAGGGTTGAGAAGACTAATTCACATAAATAAAAAGTAGAAACCAGTAATAAAACTGATAATGCCTTTTTAGGGTTGAGAAGACTAATTCACATAAATAAGAAGTAGAAAACAGTAATAAAACTGATAATGCCTTTTTAGGGTTGAGAAGACTAATTCACATAAATAAGAAGTAGAAAACAGTAATAAAACTGATAAAGCCTTTTTAGGGTTGAGAAGACTAATTCACATAATTAAAAAGTAGAAAAAAGTCATAAAACTGATAAAGCCTTTTTAGGGTTGAGAAGACTAATTCACATAAATAAAAAGTAGATAACAGTAACAAAACTGATTATGCCTTTTTAGGGTTGAGAAGACTAATTCACATAAATAAGAAGTAGAAAACTGTAATAAAACTGATTATGCCTTTTTAGGGTTGAGAAGACTAATTCACATAAATAAAAAGTAGAAAACAGTAATAAAACTGATAATGCCTTTTTAGGGTTGAGAAGACTAATTCACATAATTAAAAAGTAGAAAACAGTCATAAAACTGATAAAGCCTTTTTAGGGTTGAGAAGACTAATTCACATAAATAAAAAGTAGAAAACAGTAATAAAACTGATAATGCCTTTTTAGGGTTGAGAAGACTAATTCACATAGATAAGAAGTAGAAAACAGTCATAAAACTGATAAAGCCTTTTTAGGGTTGAGAAGACTAATTCACATAAATAAGAAGTAGAAAACAGTCATAAAACTGATAAAGTCTTTTTAGGGTTGAGAAGACTATTTCACATAAATAAAAAGTAGAAAACAGTAATAAAACTGATAATGCCTTTTTAGGGTTGAGAAGACTAATTCACATAAATAAGAAGTAGAAAACAGTAATAAAACTGATTATGCCTTTTTAGGGTTGAGAAGACTAATTCCCATAGATAAGAAGTAGAAAACAGTAATAAAACTGATAAAGCCTTTTTAGGGTTGAGAAGACTAATTCACATAAATAAAAAGTAGAAAACAGTCATAAAACTGATAAAGCCTTTTTAGGGTTGAGAAGACTAATTCACATAAATAAAAAGTAGAAAACAGTAATAAAACTGGTTATGCCTTTTTAGGGTTGAGAAGACTAATTCACATAAATAAGAAGTAGAAAACAGTAATAAAACTGATTATGCCTTTTTAGGGTTGAGAAGACTAATTCACATAAATAAGAAGTAGAAAACTGTAATAAAACTGATTATGCCTTTTTAGGGTTGAGAAGACTAATTCCCATAGATAAGAAGTAGAAAACAGTAATAAAACTGATAAAGCCTTTTTAGGGTTGAGAAGACTAATTCACATAAATAAAAAGTAGAAAACAGTAATAAAACTGATAATGCCTTTTTAGGGTTGAGAAGACTAATTCACATAATTAAAAAGTAGAAAACAGTCATAAAACTGATAAAGCCTTTTTAGGGTTGAGAAGACTAATTCACATAAATAAAAAGTAGAAAACAGTAATAAAACTGATAATGCCTTTTTAGGGTTGAGAAGACTAATTCACATAGATAAGAAGTAGAAAACAGTCATAAAACTGATAAAGTCTTTTTAGGGTTGAGAAGACTATTTCACATAAATAAAAAGTAGAAAACAGTAATAAAACTGATAATGCCTTTTTAGGGTTGAGAAGACTAATTCACATAAATAAGAAGTAGAAAACAGTAATAAAACTGATAAAGCCTTTTTAGGGTTGAGAAGACTAATTCACATAAATAAGAAGTAGAAAACAGTAATAAAACTGATTATGCCTTTTTAGGGTTGAGAAGACTAATTCTCATAGATAAGAAGTAGAAAACAGTCATAAAACTGATAATGCCCTTTTAGGGTAGAGAAGACTAACTCACATAAATAAGTAGAAAATTGCAATAAAACTGATGAAGCTTTTTTAGCTAATGTCAGATAAAAAGTTTAATACTTATTCATTTATTCAAAGATTAACACTACCATTTCACGGAACATATGTCAATGACAAATAAGAAATTGGAACAAATTTCATCAATATGATATTTTATATTTTTTGTTCTTATATAACTAAGTCAAGGAGAGAAAATACTCTAGTATGTATGCAAACGGAAAATGTCACAAGTTGGGTGGGTGTACATGGGTATGTGTGAACAAATTTTGTTAATAAAGGGAAAGATATCACCATACCTGGGAAGGTCTCAGTTGTCACTTCTACTACATTCTAGATGGATAGCTTGATTTATTTTTCACAGCTTATCAACCTTTTGCAGGTGATATAAATTTAGGAAATATTTTTAGAATGTAAGAATATTTTTGGAGATGATAATGATTTATTGATAAGTCTTAATAATTCACCCATAGATGGAGAGGAGAAGTGATATATTCATATATTTTCCCCAAGGATATTTGTGTGTAAGGGAATATGATGAACACAACTGGAATTGGAACTCGGCTCTCTGATTTTAATTTCAAGCCATTATCCTTTTTACCAGCCGTACATCCAAGCTTAAAGCACTTAAATTCACAAGCAGTCATCTACCTAGGTAACTAACTGGGCTCCAAGTTACCTAAGTTTGGTGATTGTGATATGGCTGAAAAGGAAAAGAGAGAAAAAGAGAATGAAAACAGGAAGTGTCCTCTTTTTATAGCTTAACAGTGTCACCTAATAGTTTTGTGTTGAAATTGACAAAGCCATGTGAAGATTAGTTCTGTTTTATGTTTACAAAACTTGTCAAAAGTCCAAACAATACCATCAAACCCTTTGCAGGTTGTTTAAACCAGAAAATATTTTTAGATTCTCAGATTTTTTTTTTATAATAATGATTTAGTGATACATTTTTTTTTTTTAATCGTTTCACCCCAAACAAGGCATTCCACTGCCACTATTATGCAGGGGGTTACATAGGGGAAGGTGGTGAGAAAATGTGGTTAGATACAGGAAATGTCAGAAGGAGGGTGATAGATAGATAAGGATGTAGATGGGAAGAGTGTTTGAGAGAATGGATGTGAGTTAGTGTGTTTGAAGGTGTCTATTGACCTTATATTTAAACTCCTGGAGATTGTAGCTGTCAGGGAAGCTAGTATGTGGAAGGGAATTCCATAGGAACCTGTAGCTATGGAGAGAAGAGGGGAATGCCATCTTTCTCAAGGGTATTTGCTTGTAAGTGAATATAATGAACCCAACAAGAATTGAAACAATTTAAGTTTTCATCCATTACACCACCTGCACATCCAAACAAAACTCCTCTTCTTTAACACCATAGAGAAACTTTCGTAGCAGCCATCAGAACGGGTTAATGTACCAGGTATTCTCAAGTGGTCATCTACTGACCAGTTGCTTAACTTGGTTCCAGCATTATTTCGTCATAATGCAGTGCATGCTAGGATCATCTGCCCAGACTAATGGGATCATAAAGTCACTTTTCTTTACAAATAAAGAAATAGTGAGCTTTCATCCACTCAGCCACGTGCTCTGCGTTTTCTTGACTCTTTTCTCTCTCTCTCACTCTTTTCAAATGCCAGTGTTAACAGAATCCCAAACAAGGTAGCAGAATAATTATGAAACAAGTAATCAGATTAACTAGGTCCTGACGAGGTTTGATGTTAATTAACTTCAGTGGTTGTACAGGAACATAAGCCTGTCTATGTTAATGCTCAATTGCAGAAATTAACATGTCAGATTGATTGATTGGTTTTCTATGGCTATCAATTCTTTTCAAGTTACTTACAGGTAGGAAATATTTCAGGATTTTGGGGTGGGGAGATAATAAGGGTTTGGTGATAGATTTCTTACTAATTAACCTATTGCTGAAGGGAGAAAAGGTGTATTCCTAGGTTTGCAAATAATCGAATATAACGAACCCAATTGGAATTAGAACTCAGCTATCTGATTAACTGTTTTGAGTCATTATCCATCACACTGAAAACTTGAAGTACTTGGTATTCTCAGGTGATTACCCATCTACGAAGTAACTTAACTTTGGCAATTGTATGAGAACCAGATTTCAACATAATTTGGCCATAAGCCACTGGACTCTAGGATAATCTGCCCAGGTTAATAGAATGAAAAAGTCTCTTCAGTTTTCAAGTTAATGTATCTGCTGATGACACCACCATTTACTCCTGTCTCAATAGTAATACTGCCAAGGTTGACAGTAAACCTAGCTGCTGGTCTTCAAAAGAACCTCTAATCTGAAATGAACTGGGACAGAAAATAACTCATGAATTCTAATGCCTCCAAACAAAACTCCTCTTCTTTAACACCATAGAGAAACTTTCGTAGCAGCCATCAGAACGGGTTAATGCTAGTTCCTGGAAGAGTAGCACACTGCACCTCCTGGGCCTCAATTTTTCAATCGACCTGAAGCGAAAAGACTACATCAAATCTATAGTTGCCCAAATAGTGACCCAAATTTCCTAGCAGTAGGCTAGGAAATTTGGGTCACTGTATTGGGCCAGAAAATTTTTCTTGTCAGAATCCATTTTGCACATTTATAAATCTTCCATTCATTAGTGCATTTATATCTGTTACCCTATTTAGTCAGGGGCTCCTGCTATTCACCTCAACATTCTCGACAAAATCCAAAGAAGGACCTTGGATTGAATCAAAAATCAATTCTCTAAGAAATCGTGTAATTTTTTCCTTTTTTTTTAAGCTTTTCATTCCATGTGAGGTAGGGCCACCACTAGTGTGTTGGGGGTTACAGTGAGAGAAAATATTGGGTACAGGAGAGATTGAAGAAAGGATAAAAGATGAATGAGCTTCAAGAAAATAGAAGATGGCCATTGACATTGTAATTAAATTTTTGTTGATTGTAGCTATCAGGGAAGCAAGTAAATGGAAGGAAGTTCCACAGGTGGGAAGTGTGAGAAAAGAAACTGTTCGAGTAGAAGTGAGAGTTGCATTTAACAATTTTAATGGTAAAAGGTGGAAGACCTAGATGCCAATCTAGTAGTATGCTTAAATTCATGTGGATGGGCACCAGGGAAAAATCTCATTAGAGCAGTTGCCATGAAAATATTTGTAAAGAAAAGACAAAGGGAAGCCACGCCATGGAGGTGAGAAAGTGACTGCAGTTGAGATGCTGATTACATTGCAGATTCTTTTTTGGATTTTGTCAAGAACCTTGAGATGAATAGCAGGAGCATCCTACGAGATATGGCAGCAGTATTCAATGCATGGATGGATGGTAGATTTATAAATGTACTAAATGGATTTTAATGAGAAAAATTTCTAGCCAAACACAGACCCAACCTTTCTAGCAGATGCAGCTGTATA